>VMDO01009523.1:0-76774 GCA_007922755.1 Pedetes capensis | reverse complement strand
CAAGCAATGGAAAATCTCCTGATTCTATAAAAGTTATGCTTCTTATCTCTGAAAGAGACATGACTTAAAAAAAAGCCACATTATCTTAAGAATTCTAATATTATGTTGAATTTCTTTCTCATGACCTCCTGGAAAACAAGAAATATGACAAAGTATATAGGAGAAATATCAAAAGACTTTCTTTACCAGTGGGATGCCTTCTAATACCACATAGTATTCTAACATTTAAATAGCAGTCATCAATTTATATTAAATAACATTTAATGTCCAAGTAAAATGAAATTATTAAAATGGTTCTAATTAAGCCCATCTTGACTAATTCTTATAATATAAAAACTAATTCAGCTTCCCAATTAAAATAGTAATTGCACATTACAATTATTTCTATTCAAAACAATTTATTCAATTTAGTAATACTTTTCAGAAATAGCTATATGCTCTACTTTAAAAAGGTTTAAAATGGAGGAACAGTTATTACTTCCAGGAGGAGAAAGAACGTTTACTGATTACATATCTTTACCCCAAGAAAGTAATTTTCCATTGCTTGATATATTTTTTCAGAAAAAATATTTGTTGTACCATTTTCAAAATAATATATAAAAGCTAAATGTAAACTATGAAAAGAGGTAATTCAATAAGAGCACTGACTAACTTACCTGTTTTCATTATACACTGCTATTTGTCCCAACTAAATTAAAATTCCCATGCATTCACAAATCACTCTAGATGCTTCATTTTTTATTTTATTCAATGAAAAATGCCTAGCTCCTCTGTAGCCAACATAATTTGTTTGAAGAGGACTTTGCATATTAAATAAAAATGATTTTATTACCTGTGCTTTATTTAGTAGAGGCAATGTTCAACTTAAATAATGCAATTAAAGGTGAAAAAGGCAATTACCTGCAAACTCTCAATGGAAGCTTTCTCAATAGGAGATTTAAACCTTCATATTAGCAACTCAGGCTGTTGTTGTTGTTAGGTGCCATCGAGCGACCCTCATAAGGTTTTCAATGGCTGACTGTTTCGGGATTGCCTTGGGAGTGGATTGCCAGGCCCTGCTCCCATTTTTGCGGTGCTGGGAATTGAACTCAGGACCTCAGAGACTGCATCGCAGCACTCTACCAACTGAGCTAAATCCCAGCAGCAACTCAGGCATTTATCACTTATGCATTTTAAGACAGCATTGTTCTCTTTAGGGATCATTATTAAAACCCAATCCAAGATCTTTCTTACAAATGTCTCAGACTTAGAGAAGGGCAACAGTTCACAAAAAATTTCTATTTTAAAATGAATGAATAAATAAATAAATAAATAAAGCCAGGTGTAATGGCCTTTGCCTTTAATCCCAACAACTCAAGAGGCTGATGCAGGAGGACCACAAATTCAATGCCAGGGGCAGTCTGGGCAAATTAGTGAGACCCTGTCTCAAAGTAATAATAAAAAAAATTTAGAAAGGGGTAAGGAGTAATTCAGTGATTGAGAGTAGAGAGCATTTGTCTAGAATGTGCAAGGCCCTGGATGCAATCTCCTAGTACAGAAAAGAAAAACAGAAAGCAACAACAATAAAAACTTTATTTAAAAAAGCTAAAAATGAAATTCAATATTTGTCTATCAAATATTTTCTCACTTATTTTGCACTTATAATTGAAAAATTTGTGGCTGGACATGGTAGTACACTCCAATAATCCCAATAAATGGGGAGGCTGAGGGAGAAGGATCACAAATTCTAGGTCAGAGGCAACCTGCGTAACTCAGGGAGACTGTCTCAAAATAAAAAATAAAAATAAACAAAATAAATTTAAGAAGAAAATTTTGAGAAAAAAGCTTAACATATAATTAATTAGTACTTGCTATTCAAGATATTTTATAGAAATAAATGTAGACATTTTTGCAACAAATATTTGAGATCATATAGGTGACAGCAAACAAAGTGGGGAATATCCAATAATTTTAAAATTTAGCTTTGAGGGGAATAAAGGGCTTTTAAATGCAGAGTAAATGATTCTTTTAATTTGCATTCAAAAACAATGAATGATAAATGATAATGATGATGAACCGTAAAACAGCAGAGCCTTGACTTTTTGTTTCTGGCAGTTCCATTTTCTAAGCTTTCCAAATAATAAAATGTACAAAACTCTAGCAGATGACTGAAAGTTCTAAGATGTACCAAAATACTCATGCTGATTAAAGGCAAATTTGCTCTAATCATGTGCCTGCACTTATCAACATGAAGTCTGAACAATATGCAGGATATTTTGGCCAGAAAACAAACATGAAAAGCTTTCCTACGTACTAAGGCAGATGCTGTTTTCTGAGTGGTAATTCTGATATTTGATGTATATTCTTTATTCTTACTAAATAACTTTGATTCTGTGTCAGCCAATATATGCCCCTGAAAAAAAAATTCAAAGCACTCAAATGCTGAAAGAATCTAGAGAGTCAAGTAGAAAAGAAAATTGTGCTCATGTGCCTTACAAATAGTTCTTTTTTTTTTTCAAATTCATGACAAACTCTTGGTCTCATTAAACTCCTGAGATATGCAGCTGTTTGTTAGTGTTCTTTACATGTTATGCTAATTGGTAGCACTTGATTAGTTTTCAGTAGAATTGTTAGGTTCAAATAGATTTGGAAGAAGTCATAAAAATTGCTCAAGATTTATTTATTTTCTTTTTCACAACTGATTCTTATTTCAAAAACCATTAAGAATTACAAGTGAAATAAAGAAGATTCTTAGAAAAATGTAGGGCAATAAATGCTCTAGATGCATGCTAGAAACAGGTAAATTTTCTTATTTCATTGTAGAAGAATAGGAAATTCTTAAGAGAGCTCAAGAAAAATTGTGTTTTCACAATAATTTACTAGCTATTTCAGGTAAACATACCTAAGAATCTTTTGAAAATCATAAGATCTAATTATACACGTTTTGATTTATATATGGGTAATTTGAAACAAAACCTCATGTGGGTTTTAAAACTTGAACTCATGCATGGTATGATGGCATATAACTGTAATCCCAGGACTCAGAAGGTTGAGGCAAGTGGATCATAAATTCAAGGCCAGCCTAGGCTATATTGTAAGTTTAAGGTGTCTGTGCTATAGAGATACCTTCTCTCAGGAAACAGACAAACAAGCAAAAATCAACTAGATCTCTGTGTGCTGTGTACAATAATGTGTATAATAATCTTGCATCAATTATCTGACAATTTTAGAATATCTGAATATATAACATGGAATTATGCTTTAGGTTACAATTATTACATTAATTTTCTTAAATCTTCACTATAAACATAAAGCTGTGAGCATGGTTATATAATTCGTACCACGTCACTAATAATTCTTGAAAATTGGCATGCATATTATAAAATACATGTACTGAGTATTTTCTCTATACCTCCTTTTGCTTTTTGGCCATAAATTCAATTCTATAATCAAAGTAATACAGTATAGTTAGCCAAACACAGTAATTCAGTGATACTATTAGCTGTTAACAATTTCAGTGGTTTATGGCATAAGATAAGGTGAAAAGACAAAAAAAAAAAAAAAAAATTGGCACTTGGAGGGAGCTATAATCCAGCAAAGGAAAACAAGGGACAAAGGACATTCACTTATTTGCAAACCAGGTTCAACATGCTTTTTCTTGTACTAGCTGTGACTTGAATTACCCTCTTTGCTGTGTCCAGCTACAAATGGAAATAAGTCCCACAGCTGGATATTTTCATACACTAGGTACATAGTAGGAACAATGAGAGAATCTGGGGCACCAAGCAAATACCACCCGGCATGTCAATGTTACCTTACTTCACTGCCTGCGCTGCAGGCTCCATGATTTTTCTCTTTGGAAAATGATAAGAGAGAATAAAACAAAAGTGTATTCCAGGAGTTCTAATCAAATGATCAGATATAGCTGTTGAGCTAGTCCTTATTTCTGAAGGGGAAAATGGCAATGGATAAGGTAGGCACACTTCAAACTTTCAAGTACCTTGTGGTTCCAACACTGAAATTTGATGCAAAGAAGAAAACAAAATATATCTCGATGCTTTTCTTGGCAGAGTAATACCTGCATACTGTTAAAATCCATATTAGTACATATACTCCAAAGTGCCCTTTTCAGCCTTATAAAATGTAGATTGTGCATGCTCTATCTTCTCTTCCATCCCTATTGCACATTTATGAAAATGAAGATAAATAAGGAAAAGTAACTTAAAATGTGTAAGTGCTTTTAGCACTTATGCCCTAAAAGTCTTTGAAGGCATGGCAGCGCCTGCATTCCCAATTGGCTTTTGATGATAAACAAACCATTATTACACCCAGCTATTAAAATCTCAAATGTTTTTAATTTATGGTTGGCTCTACAGTAACTGTTCAAAGCTATCCACTCTAAAACAAATGGTAACACCATTTTTTTTGCTAATTCTTTGGATTTCTTTGTAAGAAAAACAACTGGGAATGCACAAAGAATACTTTCAGGTGATTTATTAATCCAGGTGCTTACTTTCCAAAGGAGCAAAGTCAGCCAAAAAGAGAAAAAGTCTGCTTTTGGTGCTACTAATATATAATGGTGTAAGAAAAAAAAGAGGCAAAATAATTTAAGAAAACAGTATGCATATATTTCTGAGATTTGTGGTCAACACCTAGCCTGAAACCATTTCACAGCACTTTACATAGTTGTTTAACATCCCTTTACAGGTTACTTGAAATAACCAGGTATTTGTTGTAATCTTGCTTTAATAAATTGAACGTTTAAAAATATTTTAAAGTATATTTTTATGTTGAAAAGTAAAAATGTTGTAAAAGTGGTTCTAAAATAGTGTTTATATTTAATATTTAATATTTATATTTGATGGGTTAAAATCCACATGCAAATCTTGTTTTTAATATAAGTTACTATGAAAAGAGGAGTTGGAAATCTAGTTTTAATTACGTTTTGTTTTTATTTAACTCCTTTTACTATTTCTTTCCACAGAGTTCTCTTTTATTCAGTTTTACTTTCTTCATCGCAATACTATGCCATTGCTGACCAAATATTCATTACCAGAAAAATTTCACCCAGTACATATCAGAACATTTTCAGCTCAAAATATCATACTCAACAACAAAGAAACTGCGTGCAACCTTTCTGCAAAGGTGAAATCTTCAGAGGCTTTATCCTGCCAAGCCTATGCAATCAGACAGTGGAGGTGGTTTACAAATTCACTTCAAATCTGGGTACAAAACACCACTCCTACTGCCTGCCATTTCGGCAAACAGTATCCATAGGCGAAAACAAAAACAGTTCTATTATTTCAGCTTTGGAATCTTTATACCAGGGATCATTTAGCAACATTAATCAATGTTACAAATAACCAAGCAACACTACAATTATGCATCATTTTTATTTTTTAAAGTAATCAGACTATTATTTTAGTTTCCAGAAGTCATATAAGTTGCTAAGATATGCTTTATATGTTCTATAGAATCAATAAATTTCAAAAGGAACTCACTAAGCTAATTGCATGTATGTCCTAAACACCCCAAATTTGT
Source organism: Pedetes capensis (assembly GCA_007922755.1). Taxonomy (NCBI): domain Eukaryota; kingdom Metazoa; phylum Chordata; class Mammalia; order Rodentia; family Pedetidae; genus Pedetes; species Pedetes capensis. Next base: position 71,254 of record VMDO01009523.1, on the reverse strand, counting down.
TTTTATAATATGTCTTTAAAAGTTAATAAATATCCTATTTAGCATCTGTTTTAGAAAGCATTTATCTTTGTAGCCTGAATAGCTATGATAATTTCCAATGAGGAATAATAGTAATAATGGGACAGATATGTAACAACAGTAATAGTCATAGTCATAGTCATAATAGTTATAATGGGACAGATCATTCTTCATTATCAACATGACATTTTAACTTTTGTTATCAACTAAATGGCACATGTTATATGAGATTATTCTGAATTCTGAAGGTAAAATTAAATTACATTTTCTTTTTTTTTTTAGAGGGGCCAGTGAATCCAAGGCATCTTATACATACTTTGTAAACGCTCTAACATTGGGCTCCACACCCAGCCCATTTTTTTATTTTTCATCTTGAGATAGGGTCTCCCTAAGTTACACAGGCCTTGAAACTGCAATCCTCCCACCTCTGCTTCCTGAGCTCTGGGATTACGGGCATGAGCCACTATGCCTTGCTCAGGTATATTTAAAAAAAAAAAAAAAAAAGGGAGAACTATATTTAGTCATGAAGCAGGAGTCAAGTAAACAGAGGCTCTGCTAATTATATATGTTTGTTTTCCAAACTACTTTAAAATTAGTTATGAATCCATTTGTTGTTCACCCTTAATTCTAATATTGCTTCCTTAATATGGAATTTACTTATTCTGTTACTACAACACATTGGTATACTCAGGAAAATTAATTTATATTTCATTTCTCAGAATTGTTGAGCAACATCTGTGTCTTAAAGGAATATGTTTTACCTTAAAATATATATATCAAAACGTTAGCATTCATATAAATTTTTTAGATACTGTGCACGCTGAGAGTAGGGTTTAAAGGTTTTTGTTTTGAGTGAATCAAAAACACAGGAACCAAACAAAAGAATTGAAAGGAAAAGCTAAAATTTATCAGAACCTATAGTTTTTTAAATTCACTGTTGCCTGGGACAATTCAGAATCTATCAGTAATAGCTGTGACCAAATTAAAAGTAGAAGAAAAATAAAATGGAAAATATTAAAAGGTCAGCAAAGTTAAAGTTTTGCTCCAAACACATTTTTCTTCTTGGTCCCCTGTAGCTGGTGTTGCTTGGCTCTCCCATGGAGAATGTGAGAAGGGCAGCGGTCCCTCCACATGCAGTACCAAATGTGTCTCCAAGGGAGCTGGTAGTTAGCAAAAATGTCCAGAGAGGAGAGTAAGGCAGAATGTGGGGATTTTGCCACTAAATGATTGTGTGTGAGACTACAGCTTTATAGAGCTGATTTTGAGGTAGCTTGGACCTTCTTGTCCAATGACAGGACCTTTTCAAAAAGGATATTATTCCTAGGGTGCTGTGTTTGTTCATTTCAAGAAATCTTTGGGAGAATGGTTTCAGAATCATTTTAGGGGTCACACAAGAAAAATTGATCTCATTAGTTTAATGCCATACCTCATACACAGAAGAAAGTGCAGCCTTTTGGGTCTTGTCAACCTCAACAAGAAATGATACCCATAACTTTGAATCTTTTTGATCCTGTTTACACTGGCTAGAAAATAACATATAAAACAACCATTTGTAGTCAGGTGGGCAAAAATCACCTTCACTTTGTACCAAACTGATAAGCCTCCTCAAATTTGAAATACAAATATCATAATATTTTAAATTCATGTATTTATATTTTATAATTTTAAGAATAATATAATTCATGGTTTAAAAATTATAAGCATTGTTTTCCAATTTAAAATAATATCAATTATTATACTATACAAGGAATTTCTGTACTATATTTTGATGTGAAAATTTGCAATAATTATTTGCAACTCCATAATCTCACCAAATGGTGGCACATGTACCATGTTTTCTTTAGACTGAGACAGTGAGTTTCATTTTCAAAATGATTGCGTTAGCTGCTTGAGTACATATTAGAATATTCTCTTATCTTTATAAAATCAAAGAATAAAGAACTATTTGCCTAATACATATGTAAACTTCTCTAAAGTTTTCAAAATCAAAATTTGAAATCATCAATGACTAGTTGTTATATTTATTTGATTTTTTGCAACAAAGTTTGAATTTCTTGCAACAGAATCTATTCACTATTATCAAAAACACCATGATAGTCTTTGGCAGGTGAATGTACTTGAAAAATGAGTGTTTCTTCTCTATTGCAATGATTTTATGTATCTCTTGACTTATTCAACAATCATTTATTCATCAAATATTTACTAAGCACTGACAAAGTGTCATGCTGCATGCTAGGCATTTGGGATAAAATTGAAATCAAAACAGACAAAGCCACCATGGCAGAGACCTACAAGAAAGACAGATTGGCTAATTAATGTCATGTTTGGTAAGTGCAAGAGTCTACAAAGGACACAATTTGGGAACATATCCTAGTTGGGATACTAAGAGTATCAGGAACAACTTCCCTTTGACTGTTGGCCTGTGTCCTGGATTACACCCCCTTTTCTGTTTTCAGAAATTTTCATTGTCATCTTGATAAGGTGTTGTTACACATGTTATTTACATTTTTCTTGCATTACTTTTGTTCTTTCATTTTGGGCTAAGTTAGAAATGCAATCATATAGTTTAATAGCTTCTACTCTATCCATACTTTTTGTTTGTATGGTATTTTAGTGTGTTCAGACATCTATGTACACTTTCATTTGCAAGATTTACCCTAGAGTAAGATTTGTTGACCCTGCTTAACAGGTGAAGAAATTGAGTCTTAGAAAATCTGTGATGTGCTTAAGGTCAAAGACCTCAATAAATTGAAGCATTATCACTACAAATTTTTCTTCATATGCCACTTACTTATGAAATAAGAAGCTACACATTTTAAACATTAAGCAAAATGTACTTTCAGGTGAACAAATAGGTGCCACAAGTCAAATACGTTCAAACAGACTAGTTACAAATAAGTTGAAATAGACTACCCTGCTTAATTCAATATTGCATTGCAGACATCCTTCACTTGTACTGTGAGTACTCTAGCTATTTTTCAGTTGAAATCACCTTTTAAAAAAATCTTTGGTAGTTTTACTATTCCACAAAAGTTCTTCACTAGTTTGTGGCAACAGGGACAGGGTCAGAATATGTTGTAGTATCTGGCTCAGAAAGCAATGTGTTGACAATTTGCTGTCTTTTTTGTCCATTTGAAACTCAAAGAATCAAAATGGAGGTTAATGGATGAGGCAATCTGATTCCTATTCCTTCTCCTTCAAACTGCAATCTAATTTCCTCCACATGATTTTCTATCAAAAAATTTTGGGTAAACTGAAATGAATTTGCCATCGTCTAGATGGCTAATGTACCACAAAGACCTGTGCATTAAAGTTATGGTACCCTTAGAGGCATTCTTGGGAGGTGATGGACCTTTAAATAGGTGGGGCCTAGGTCACTGGAGACATACCCTGATTCCCTTCACTTTTCTTTATGCTTCCTCACCATGAGATAAGTAGTTTTCTCCACTACATGCTCTATCATGATCTGATGCCTCACTATAGGCCCACAGCAATGGAGTCAACTGATCATGCACTGGAACCTCCAAACCTGTGAGGCAAATAAACCTTTCCTCTTGTAAATTGGTTATCTCAGATATTTTGTTATGGTGACAGAAAGCTGACTAACACAGACTCCATGGTAGTGACTAAAGCAATCTCCATTAATAATTGCAATGTGTAAGGAATGGAACATGAGGTAGTGACAATAAGGTGTTTTGGAAATCTAGATTTGAATTTGGGCAGGTTATCTAAATTCTCAGTTTTAGTATCTTCATTCCTATCTCATACATTGTTTCTCATGCGATATTCTCTCAGTATTTTGTAACATTGAATAGGTTAAAATACTGAATATGAACAGCTACAGAGTTAGAAAAGCCATACTTCTTTGTTGTTGTTTGGTACTGTTGAGTCAGGTCTCACTTATAGCGACCCTATGTAAAACAGAGGAGAAACACTCTGTGACACTGTGCCATTGCCCTATGTCAGTGCTTCATTGCTATTCATAGGGCTTTCAATGGCTGATTGTTTTAGGATTGCTTCCGGAGTGGATTGTCTAGTCCTTCTCCCAGTTTTGATGTGCTGGGGATGGAACTTCAGGTCTCAAAGAGCACAGAGCAGCACTGAGTTAAACTCAGTTTGTAGCTAAGCAATTCTATAATGTAATCACTGGTCCCTTCCACACAAGAATACTGAATATCTACCTACTTGCTTCACTAAAAGAGTTCTGCAAAAGTGAAAGTCACTTTGCACCAAACTTCATTTGTTTACGGAAGAATCCTTTGGTTATGTAGATGTGAAACAATTGGGCTCCCCATTTGTTGTGGATGGTGCTTCCTCCAAGACCTTCTACTTGTCTTCACAGCTCTCTGAACGCCCTGACCTTTCTCAAGTCCAAATATCCTTTCTACAGAAATCTGTTCTCTTTTGTTTGTTTGTTTGGCCATGGGGTTATGAGATTATGCTAATAGTAATTGATGCATATAGCCCCTGATGCTGACAAAGACATTTATTTGGACTGGCACTTCTTTCCATACATTGAGTGAATTTAAACACTGGCCAGTTATCCCAGCTACTCCCAAGACAGAGGCAGGAGGATTGAAACCTAGAGGCCAGACTCGGCAATTTGGCAAGACCTTATCTCAAAAAAAAAAAAAAAAGGAAAGAAAAAAACATTTAAAAGGGCTGAGAATGTATCTAGGTGGCAGAATGCTTTGTAGCATGTGTGAGTCCCTGAATTCAAACCCTAGTACTGAAAAATGAAAAAAAAAATGTTGCATATATTCAATATCCACTGGCAGCCTTGGCTTGCAAGCCTCAAAAGCCCTCTAACAGGAAACCAATAATGGCAGCAAGGAAGAGATTCTACACAGATGGGAGTGCCCCTGAATGAATGGCTTGTGCTGCATTAAATGGGGAGATGAGGGAGGCTTAGAAGGAGAGACCAAGTTCACACAGAGCTTCTAGGACTCCTATGTATCTCTATAAGAGATACAGAGTCTACAAGTTTCAGACCAAGAATTGCTGAATCAGAACACATACTCATCATATCTCTTTTTAGGGCTGTAATAGCAATTTATCCTCATCTCCATAGCCCTGTGGCATCCAATCCCATCAGATCTCAGAAGCTAAGCAGGATTGGGCCTGGTTAGTACTTGGATAGGAGACCGCCTGGGAACACCAGGTGTTGTAGGCTTGGGAGACAGACTGGGCAACCCACTCCCAAAAATCAGTTCACCATTGAAAGCCCTATGAACAGCAGAGAAGCACTGACAACAGTGTTTCACCTGTTGTATGGAGGGTTGCTATGAGTGACTTGAGGGCACCTAACAACAACAATTCTTTTGTAGGGCTGGGATTTAGCTCAGTTGGTAGAGTGGGGCTCTGCAGTCTCTGAGGTCCTGGGTTCAATTCCTAGCATGGCAAAGATGGGAGAATGATGTAGCAATCCACTCCCTAGTCAATGGGGAAACAATCAGCCATTGAAAACCCTATGAGGGTCACTATGAGTTGGACAGGACTCAACAGCACCTAACAACAATAATTCTTTTGTACCATTTGCATATTCAAGGTCTCACAGCTACTACATTTCTCATTGCTTCCTTCAGTTCTCTAATTTTGCCTTCTCCAAGATAACAGTTGGTTTCTAGTACAACATGTTAACCACTCTGGATCTTGGGAATATTTTCTCCGTTCTTGATTTAAAATATCCTTAGAAAAACCTTGTATGTTTGATTTATTTTATATTGTTATAAATAAATTAAATATAGCTAGAATCACTACCCTTATTTTTCAGCCATCATGGGGCAATTTTTATGCAATTAAAATACTGCTTTTTTCTACTTCACTGGTAGGGCACTTTATGACCCAGGTCTTAAGAAAGTACCCAAGGAATTAAAATCCAGAAACATTACATCAAGGGCTTCAAAAATAAAATCTTTTCTTACACAACTTAAAAATGGCTAAGAAATATAGAGTTGGAAGGCAGCATTAGTTTTGTCTCTTGACAATTTGAGGGAGCTCACAATTAAGCCATGAAGAACATTTTTCCTGAGCAGCGCCGCTGTCTCTGTTTCTAAATCATTCGGTATGTCAAGATAAGCTTATCTATATATCACAAAACTTCTCTGAAATATGGCTTACTCTGGGAAAACATGCTATCTTAATGTATTATGTTATAATTAATCACATGCAGTTCAGAAAGATAAAGATTCTTTCACAAAACAACAAAAATAAAATAAAGGGGTTAAGATGCAATAATAGATTACTACTCTGAAGGAGTTTAGAGTCTTCCTTTTTCTGATGTTTCTTAATCTAGAAGCCTAGAGGATACTGCTATAATCACTAAAGGAATTTTATTCTTCCTGCTAGAGCTGTTTCTCCTGGCAAAACAATTAGGTGATTAAAGAGGTTTACACAGTGCATCACTGTGGTCTAACAAGGATTTGTACTTGACATTACCAGTAAATGAAATTCACAAGGGAAAATCTGACTCATATGGGCTTTTATATAAAGGCAAGACTATCAGTCAATCAGTGTGGAGGGAGGTGAAAGGGGAAGAGCTATTGTTGTTGAGAAGCAAAATTATCCAGCTGATGAAGTTTTTTTTCTTTTTTCTTTTTTTCCAGTGGTTGTTTGGCAAACATACATAAACTACTGTCTAAAAATAAAATAAAGTAAAATAAAAGATTTAATTTGCTTTTCAACAGTCTGTCTAATATCTTGGGGAAAAGTAGAGTCCCAGAACAGAACCACTGCAGAAAAATATAAAATCTGTAACCGAACAAGATAAGGATATAAAGATACATACCTGTAATGGCTGAGATTTTACTAACATTCTGTAATCTTAAAATGGTCTACACCATTAACTCATTGGCTAAATGTAAATGTGGATTCACATTTAAGCTGTAGTCTTCATTTTAGCTCTTGATGATATTGTACCACAATATTTTATCATTGTTGTTGTTGTTGTTGTTAGGTGCTGTCAAGTTGGTGTCCAACTCATAGCGACCCCACGTACAATAGGCGAAACACTATGGTCAGTGCTTCTCTGATATTCACAGGGTTTTCAATGTCCGGTTGATTTTTGGGTGTGGGTTGCCAGGTCTCATATTATTGCTTGTATGTACATAGTCATTCTCACCTTTTATTTTATACTGTAAAATCCTAGAAGGAAAAGTATCTGTAACCATCAGCATGGATCTTTTTAAACACTAGGCATTTGAGTATTGTGGAATAAATGGCATGATGATGTCTAATTAAAAGAACAAAACTTGACTTTGCAGTTATAAAAAGCAAGTTTTTATGTAATTGGTTTTAAAGATAGACCAAAACTTATCCCTTAATATTTTACATATTCCTTTATTTATAAAAAAGTGTCACTTGTTAATAGTTTGTAGTTCAACATGTAAGTTGAACAATCTGTTTTTAGGTAGCGTTCTAAATTGAAAACTCTCTCATTTGACTTTAATTTCTCAGCATGTAGTTTATTATCCAGCATATCATTTACATTAATGGTTAATTTCAAGTTGTAACCAAATGAACTGGCAATAGGCATAAAGTATATGAGTATGTTGAAAAGTAAAGAATTTCCTAATGCGTTAACTAGTTATGAGTTAAAGGAGACTAGGAACTATTCTACAAATTAACTAAACTAACTTCCTGTGTCATACTGATTCCATTTCAGGGGCAGTAGAGTTAGGCGTGAGAAGTCCAGTAATGTTATAAAAGCTGCCCTTACAAGTTACAGGACCATGGGGATAGTACTGTACTGCGGAAACTTCTTAGAGTAGAAGCAGGGCTCATGGGGTCCTGCATTGTCAAGCTCCTCCTGCAGTGCCTCAGATCTCTTGGTCTGATCCCTAAGCACGTGGGTCCAGCCAGGAGCAGAGAGCCATTCAAATGAGTCTGTTGGTGTGTGGGAAGATCAGTGAGTGCATCTTTGAATTTTGCTCTGCCCACCTGCCTCCTGCAGAAGGCGGAGATCAGAGGCACAGGAAGATCAGTGAATAGCATCCTGTAATGTGGGAAAGTCAGTCTCAGGGAGGGAATACAGAGGTGTAGCCATTACAATAGCCTAGATACTCCAGAGGCGAGAAAGCAAAAGTGAGGGGTGCTGCATCTGCTTCACTGTTTAAAAGAGAACTTGATAACACAAAAATAGTTGGAAAGTTAGTAAATTGACTCTAATAACTGAAGAATTATTGGGTGGGAGTCCTTGGACCAGTACTGATTGACTGCTTGGATTCAAAGCCTAACTCTGTCGCTTGTGAGCTGTGTGGATAACACAGTTACCTTTCTAAGCCACAGTTTCTCTGTCTGTAAAATGGAGATGATAGGACCTGCCTCATAGAGCTTGTATGAGAATAAGTCAAAATTTATAAATTACATGGAACAATAATGTCATGCGTATCACCACCAGCGTCATTTTCATGGGAGCAATGAAAAAAGGAAGTGAAAGACACTGATGAATTATTGAAGTAAAGCTTCACCGATAGATGAATATGAAGGGTAGCCAACATTTTCAGGCTCCTAACATTAAAAAGACAAGCAGCAGTATTCCTTGGGATTTTATTGGCATGATTGTTAGACTTGCATAAAGTGATGTGCCCCAAAATTCTAACACCATACATTCTACTCTTACACTGAGAAAGAAAATGTTCATTTGAGAAGGTTGGAAGAGTAAGCTCAGACATTGTTTCAAAAAGGATTCTGTTTCATAAAAGATTAAATCAAAAAGAGCATAATATGCACTTCCTTCTAAAGGTATTTTTAAATTGTCTTCAAAGATTTCAAGCATATATGAAGGTAGAAAGAACAATAAACCCTCATGTGCTCATCTTCCAGCATGAATAATAAATCACTCATGGCCAATCTTGTTTTCTTTCACATATATCCTCTTCTCCTTTTCACTAAAGTACTTGCAGTATACATTTCTAAATGAAAGGCTCTTAAAAATATAAATGCAGTACCATTAAAACATATAAAACTAATTAGTCAAATATTATCAAATATCCAGAGACTTAATTTTTTTTTAAATGGGAGAAGTGAAGGGCCCTCTGACCCTCTGCTGACTTATTCTTTATCCTTTTGGTGTGTGTTTATTTAATTCCTGCTATTTGCTAACTATTGAGGCTGCTGGTATAGGTCAATATAAAACACCTGATCTCTTTGGAGGGAAGAGCTTGCAGACCTAGAGTCCAGAAGTTAAAACAAAACAAAACCAACCAACCAACAGAAACCAACCAACCATCAAACAAACAAACAAAAAAAACAGTACTGTTAGAAGATGGGACCAAGAAAGCAAGTGGAAAGTCTAGAGACTAGTATCCGACAAAGATGGGTCGGAATGCAGAGATCAGGGGAAATAGGCTCGGGTGGGGGTGTCACTGCTGGGTAATCTAAGCAACTGAAAGAAAATCTGACTTTGGGAGAAATGGGTAGTATTTGGCTGGGAAACAAGTAGTAAGATTTTTCTTGGCAAGTAGACAGGTTTTTTGTTGTTGTTGTTGTTGTTGTTGTTGTTTTGGTGGTGCTGGGCGTTGAACCCAGGGCCTTGCACTTGCATGCTTTGCAAGTGATTGACAACTGAGCTGCACACCCAGCCAATTTTTTTTACTTTTTGAGACAGGGTCTCATTAAATTATGCAAACTGCCTCTGGTTTTGAACTTGCAATCCTCCTGGCTCTGCCTCCCAAGTCGCTGGGATTAGAGGCATGCCACACTGTGCCCAGATGACAGAGGTTTTTATTATTATTTTGGGGAGAAAGTGACAAAAAATGATTGTATGTGATCACAAATGTATGTATGTATGTATGTATGTATGTATGTATGTATGTATATATTTTGCATTACCAGGGGGCTGAACCCAGAGCCTTGCATATACTTTGCAAGCACTCTGCCACTGAGCTGCCCTCCCAGCCCCTTTTATGATTTTGTATCTTGAGATAGGGGCTTGCTAAATTATGCAGACTGCCTCTGGCCTCAAATTCTTGCTATCCTCCCACCTCAGCCTTCTGAGTCACTGAGATAATAGACATGCACCACTGTGCCTGGCTGTCATCACAAATTTAAAATTTTTTGATTAGAGGAATTATGAGGGAATAAAATTGCATTATATATAGAATGAACATAGATAAGGTCATTAATATATATGCCATATACAAATGTGTATCAATATGTGCATATATAAATATGTAGAATTAAACATGAGTTTAAATCCTGGCTTCCTTCATTGCTCTATCACCTTGAGCAATTGGTTTTCCTTAAACCCCAGTTTCCTTAAGTCCCAGTTTCCTCAATTTAAAAAGTGGGAAGTAAAAGGGATATTCTACAAGGCTACTATGAGATGTAGATGAGAAAAATAAAGACATGTAAATTGTCTAATTCAGTGCGTGGTCCAGGTATTAAATCAAGGTTGCATAGTAGTCACGAGACAATAGCATCAGAAGCCAGGGTGGTACTTGGAGTTGGAGATGAGTTATTAATACTTCTGTATCTTCCAGCCAGCTTCTCTTGGCCTGGACACCATTTCAGAAGAGACAAATGGAAGGAGAGGGCAAGGGCAGGGATAGTATAAATAATAACCAAACATTTTAAGAAGGTGATAGGAACCTTGGGCAATAGCTAGGAGTAAAGGGACAAGAGAGAGATGTTGAGATTGATCTTTGGTAATTAACCTCATGCTTTTAGAAAAAAAAAGAAAAGAACCCACTAAAATAAGACTACACAAAAGATGTATTTAGAAATGGAATTCTCTAAAATTAGGTTTAGGGGAGAGTACAGACTAAAAACAAACACCACTAACAACAATAAAAAACTTACAGAAATATGATTGGAAATACTCTTTGCTAAAAGCTGTTTCTACTGGGGTTGAGGTCAGTTGATGGAGTGCCGCGCTATACCATCTAAGGCCCACGGTTTCATTCCCAGCACTGCAAAAATGGAAGAAGGACCTGGCAATCCACTCCAGAGGCAACCGGGAAACAATCAGCCATTGAAAACCCTATGAGGGTCACTATGAGTCGCACCTGACTCCCTGATTAGATGGCACCTAAAAACAACAACAAAAGCTGTTTCCAAAGACTGATTTAAAAGGAAATGTCACGAAGAGATACAAGTGTGCAATCCAATCTGATGAGCATGTTTTTTTTAAGGAAAATTTATTTAACTGTAATAACTACATTAAATGCTGTTGATGTTAGGTGCCTTCGAGTTGAGTCTGACTCATAGCTACGTTATGTACAGCAGATGGAAACACCTCCCGATTCTGTGTCAGCTACATGATCTTATTTATGTTCAAGCGCGTTGCTGCAGACACTGTCAATCGGTCTGGAGGAGGGTTTTCCTTTTTTTTCCCTGACCTGCCACTCTCCCAAACATGATGCCTTTCTCTAGGAATTTCTCTCCTGAGTACATGGCCAAAATATGTAAGACACAATGTAGCCATCCATGCTTCCAATGAGCACTCTGGTTGTACTTCTGCTAGGACAGATATGTTGGTTCTTTTGGCAGTCCATGGTATATTCAATAAATGTTTCTAGCACCATAATTCAAAAGCATGAATTCTTTTCCTGTTTCCCTTGTTCAATGTCCAGCTTTCACAACCATATGATGCAACTGAAAATACCATGGTGTGTGTCGGGTGCACCTTTGACTTCAATGTGACATCTTTACTTTTCAATACTCTAAATATTTCATTCATCCAAACTAAAGTCTATAAAACATATGGGGCTTATATAATGATTATTTTAAATCTGTGAAAGATGGGATTGGGTGAGGTATTCTATGACAAAAATATCACTTAATGCAGCCATTTTCTTTTTGGTTATAATACTATTCTTATTTAGAAAAGATATTAATTTAGAAAGATCAGGAAAATGGCCCATGCAAAATGATGTGTTTTGCAAAGGCTCTAGTTTGAACCTGTTAAACTCTGAGAGAGACCCATTGAAAAAAAAATCTCATGAACATGCCTTAATAGTTCATTAAAGCTGTGGGACTAGCTGAATGGTCTATTCATATTATAGTACTCATAATATCAAGCAGTGAGAAGGGAGAAACTGTGATGACCTTGGAAAACCTCAAATAAATTGGGTCTATAAACTTTGATGTCTCCTTCATGGAGACTGCAATGTATTTTCGTCTTTCTTTCTTCTTAATATATGGCCCAAGTTTGAGAACAAACATAAAATGGCTGTTTTATCATGTTTTTAAAAGGAAGGAGATTGAATCCCTAGGTGAAAAAAGTTCAACATAATCCACATAGACTAATATTAATTACTAATTTGATGCAAAATGACACCCCAAATTAATTACTGATGAGCTATTTCAGTGGAACTATGCCAGGATTCAGATTGTTTGGAGGAGAGTGGGCTCAGTAATAAATATTTATCACATGATGGGTTATTCTAGTTGTCCTGGTCAGTCGTTCATTTCCTTTGATCCCTGGAAACTAATTTTTGTTGCAGTCAACTGTAACTGATTGCAGACAGTATTTTGTTTTAATTTTTTTTTTGTAAACCAGACACCTAATGTACATTTTCCCATTTGCTTTTCATCTGATTTTGCCTCTGTCACAGAAAGCAATAAGACTAGTACCTGAGTTATTTCCCGGATGCTATCTGCTAATCATTTAATGTTTTAGATTTTAATCTAATCTACCCGTTATTTCTCTTTTTCAATAAGATATTTCCATAGAGAAAGATCACTTTGAATCCAGTTTAAAAGCAATGAATTACTGTACTATTACTTTTCTCCCTCATAAACTAATTTGTTTCATTTAAGCAGAGTATTTTATAAACCAATAATACAATTGTTCTGTAAATCTTAAGATGTTTACTTTTTATGTTCAAAAACCTAGGATTTCAACATAATAGTTTGAGTTAAACAAATTGTCAATTTTAGTTGAAATCAGAGCTTACTAATGTAATATAATCTCTCTGTATATGTCCCTGTCTTGATGTCTCTCTCTCAAATATATATATATGTATGTATGTATATATGTGTATATATGTATGTATATATGTATGTATATACATATATACATACATATATGTATGTATATACATATATATATATGTATATACATATTTTTTTTCAGTACTGAGTGTTTAATCCGGGACCTCATTCATGCTAGGCAAGTGCTTTGTGCTTTACCACCACTGAACTGCACCCTCAACATCACCAATTTTTTATTTTAATTTTGAGATAAGGTCTCACCAAATTGTGCAGGCTGCCTCTAGGCTTGACCTTACAATTGTCTTGCCTCAGCTTCCCATGTAGCTAGAATTACAGCTGTGTGCCATGTCACTTGGTTTTTGATTTTTACAAAATACTACAGATTAAACAATTATATCACATAATGTACTTCCCAAAATAAATTCAAACTAACTTATTTGACTCACTAATACTTGTAAGAATGCATGCAAAATGTTTACTTCTTATGATAAATGAAACAAGATAACTTTCAAAGATAAATTTTATAGGATCTTTTCAATCCGTACTGTTTAATAGTAGCCACTAGACATATGTCTAGATGTTAATTTTACATTTCAAGTAATTATATTAAGTTGAACATTTAATTGTTTGGGTGTAGGGGTCACATTTAAGTGATCTACAGTTACAGGTCACATTGTGGTTGCTGTATTGGACAGTAGAGATTTATGGAGCATTTCCAGTATCACAGGGAATTCTATTACACAGCAGTGTCCAAGAACAGTGTCTTGTTTTTCCTAACATCTGAATTTTGGTATACACTAATATAACAAATAGCACATATTCTTGAATCTAATCTGCACCCTTTCAGCTGTTTCAGAGGGGTAAAATCAGATTCGGATCAGAATCACAGTGTATTGAATTTGCGTTTGAATGCTGAGTGGAGAATATAAAGAATAATACCTAAAAATACAAATTAACCTTCATTGATAACCAATACGCTTTCACTATTCTTTATGATTATTACAATATAAAGTCAAAGTAATCAGTATTTTGATAAGCTTAAAAACTGATTTACATTGGTAGATTATTCATATTGGAAATAAAAAATGCTTATTTGATAACTTTAAAAACTTTTTTTTTTCTTTTTTTTGCGGTACTGGGGGTTGAACCCATGGCCTCGCGCTTGCATGCTCTGCAAGGGCTGGACCACTGAGCTGCACCCCCAGCCCATTTTTTAATGTTTATTTTGAGACAGGATCTCGCTAAATTAGGAAGACTGCTTCTGGTCTTGAACTTGCAATCCTTCTGCCTCCGCCTCCTGAGCTGCTGGGATTACAGGCATGCCCAGCTCAAAAGTTTATTAAAAGACATAGTTTCAATATAAAAGTATTATGTTAAATTTAATTACAAATAGAAGTCATAGTTTCTTATTTTTGTTTTAATTTTTTATTTTTGTAAGAAGTATTTTAATAAATGCTCTTGTATACATATTCTTGTGCACATACTCAAATATGTTTGAGGTATAACCTTGTAGAAATGAAGTACTTGGACCTATTTCTATGCACACTTTTCCTTTTGTTAGTAAATGATGATGGGAAAAGCAAAGGCTTTTTCCACTATGCATCCTTTACATCACTTCTAGCAACACTTTGATCAACCCACAAAGTTTATGGAGCCTCATGGCTAGTTTGTAGTTAAACTCTGATACTTATTTAAGGTATCTTCTCCTATTTTTCCAACATACTCATGAAGTTGTGCTGTTTACTCATCTCTCTCTCTCTCTCTCTCTCTCTCTCTCTCTTTCTCTCTCTCTCTCTCTCTCTACCTACCTCTATCAAGTCCAAATGTTGATTAAAACTTTTTAAATACTCAAATACGCAAAAAACGTGTTGTTATGTGCCATATATATATATATGTATATATGGATTATGATAAGATTTTTATCCACTCAACTTCAACTTCTATTTTTAGAAACTATGTTGCAGGTAGTTTATTTTTGACTTGGTAATTGTTGCATTAGGTGTACTTTCTCTTTCACATATCTTCACATCTTCTATATACTTCCTCATAACCAATAAATATCATATAAAATATATTTTCAAATTAAATTATAAATTACATGATTATCTTAGACACCTTATTTCTCACAGTGTTATATTTAATATTTTATAGTATTTTTTAAAAATTTAATTCAGTTATGTTCAATGTTAAGGAATTTATTTCCTGTAAAAGAAAGTTTAAAATGTGTACAAAATTAGGACCTGTTTGTGCCAATTGTCCCTGAGCATTGCACCTTCTGGAGGTGAGCAGTACGAAATCGGCATAGATACACACCTTTGTAACCAGCCATCAAAAGTTTGTCATATTTTTCTTTGATTTTATTTGTTGAACTTTTCTGAAGGTTGCATGGCACATCCTATGCCAAGTGTCAGGAATAAAACATGTTCACTGATGAGAGAACACTAGCCTTTGATTATGAATCTAAAGCCTGTGGCAGGTGCATTTCTGTTCCCAGGATCCCACTGTGCTTAACTGAATGTTCTATAATATCTAAGAGCCATCTTTTTCATTTAATCATTAATTTACTCATTTAAAAAGTGTATGAGTACATATTGCATACTAGGCTTTGGTCCAGGAATATAATGAATAAAATAATCCTTGCTGAATGGTTCTCAGAGTAGAATAGAATAGAGATATGGAAAACATCTTTAAATTATGTTATTATAACTGCAACCAAATAGACACATACAAGTTATTCTGAAAAATTCAGAGATTATCTAACTCATTCTTGAATATCAATGAAAATTTCATAGGGGGATATTATCTTAGGAAATTCTAAATTTTAAGTAGGGATTAACTGGTAAGTGGAATTGCTGAAAAACATTTTATACAGATGTTTAAGTATAAGCATAGAAAGGAAACACAGAGATTTTTTTCAAGTCTATTTTATACAATAAATTATGATAATTATTAATAATTATGTCTGAGTCATATGGCAGAAAATTCTATTGTTTCCCCAATATCATTATTTTCCTTTGTTTCTTTAAAAATGGAATCCCAGAATTTTAAGTGGGCATTTGATGATTAAAGGATGCATTTTCGGAAATCCCTCAAAATTAGATATGGACATATAATTAAGTCCTAGACAGTAGAATGTAAGCAGAAATACATGTGTAATGTCTAGGGCCTGGCTTTTGTTTGTTTGTTTGTTTGTTTTGTAGTACTTGCAGGTTGAACTTAGGGCCTTATCCATTCTAGGTAAGTGCTGCATCACTAAGCTGCACCTCTATACCCTCTTATTTTTGATTTTGAGACAAGGTCTTGCAAAGTTGTGCTGGCTGCCTCTGACCTTGAACTTGATATCTTCCTGCCTCAACCTCGCCAGTTACTGGGACTACAGATGTGTGGCATGGCACTCAGCTTGAGGCCCTGTCTTTAGAAGAATAGAGCATGACTTCTGTTCTTCCTCTTTCTTACTATTGTTGGTAATACAGATGGAAGGTAATAATATTGCAAGAAGCTTTGTTGTTGTTGTTGTTGTTGTTGTTGTTGTTGTTGTTGTTGTTAGGTGCTGTTGAGTCAGGTCCGACTCATAGTGACCCTTATGTACAGCAGAACAAAACACTCCCCAATTCCGTGCCAGGCATGATCTTATTTATGTGCAAGCCATTGTTACAGACACTGTGTCAATCCATATACAGGAAGGTTTTCCTTGTTTTTGTTGACCTGCTACTCTCCCAAACATGATGTCTTCTCCAGGGATTGGTCCCACCTGACTACATGTCCAAAATACATAAGAAGCAATCTTGTTTAGAATTGTAATATTAAAATTGCATGTTGAGGATGACTAAGCAACAACTAGAAGGAATCCGGGTCCTTGACACCACAGAGCCACTATAGCAGCACTAGAATGATTATTCTTGGACTTTCATATGAAAGAAAAAATGAATTTTCAACTTGTTTAAAACATTATTATTCTAAGACATAGCAGCATCTTTGACTCTCAGTTAATACATGCAGTTTTTAAGTGACATTTTAACAATTTTCACACTTATCTTTACATTATTCCTGTTGTTGGACTACAATTCCTGATGTATCTCTGGACGAGAATTTCTGTTAATAGGAACAGTACTTTGAGATTTGTAAAGTAATGCTAAATAAAATTTTAGAGCCCAATAATTCTCTTAGCTATCTGATAAATCTTTTGGGCAAATACTTATGTCCAGAGATTCTGAGGCATAAAGTAATTAATTTTATATATCTTTTAAAAGTACACTGGTAGTATTTTGTGACTCAATCTAGGCATATCTTTTATGAATTTTAAAAACCTATTTGTATGTATGATTTTCAACACCAGGTGTCAACAGTGCACTTTTCTAATCCCAGCAATTTGGGAGGCTAAGGAAGGAGAATCATAAGTTTGAGGCCAAAGGCAGTCTGTGCAACTTAATGAGACTCTGTCCCAAATAAATAAATAAGTAAATATAAAAATGGGATAAAAGTGAAGTTCAGTGGTAGAGCACTTGTCTAACCCTAAGATTAACCTCTAGTACATGAGGCCCTAAGATTAAACTCCAGTATTAAAAAATTGTATATATTGCCTGCTATTCTTTGAAAATAAAACAAAGTTATTACAGATGAAACATGCTGTAGCATAAGTAAAAACATCAAGTCATTGCAAAGTAACCACTTATATAATGTATTCTTAATTAGGAAGGCAATGCATTTTGATAACATAAACATCATATTTTATTGTTCCAATACAGTTAAGTTAGATTTACTAGAAATTTTGCCTGAAGTAATCAAGATGGCAAACTTTATTATTCTGCAGATCAAACTATGCTGAACACCATGAAATATAGAAATCATATAATCTAGAATATGAACGAATTATAGTTCTGTAGTAGAAACTGAAGTTTCATTGATGAGGATACAAAAGAGATTAGGGAATGTGTATTCTTCATCTGCACACAAGGCAAACTAAATTTCTGCTTTGAATTTTCAATTGTGTGTGCCTATCAATCAGTAAAACTGTACACTTCATAAATATTACTTTTAATACCCACACATGGGCTTGTTTTATAGTAAAATTAATACTGTCATGATACAAATTAATGAAAATAATTGTTTTTGCTTTTTTATTTGACACATTTGCATATTATTATATCCTACTCATTCACTGACAATATATTTGTTTCTTAGAAATCATTTTCTACTCTGATGTTTCAACTGACTTAACTTTAGTCATAGAAACAAAATTGTGTACCATTGATAAAACATCACAAGAGACAGTGGCTACTCTTTGGTGAGTGGGCTATAGTTTAATGTTAATGAGACATCACTTCTAGACAAAACCGAAATATTGGATGATGAGATTTTTGTCTGAATTTCACCTTAAAAATTTAATTATTATTCCATTGTGTGATGAGAGAAAGGGAAAGAGAAAACAAAGATGACATCTGAGAAGGTCCTAGGAATCCTTATTTATAGCCCAAAATGAAAGATATTCTCTAATTGATGATTGCACAATAAGCTAAACTTACTCTCTAAAAGAACTTTCCAGTCACTCCAACATGTGAAGCCAGACTCTTTTCACCAGGGAGCATTCTTATTGAATATTCTTCCTAAGTGTGAATAATATTCATACTTCTTTATTTAAATTTCTATATATGAAGAAATGTCTACAGCCATACTACCATGGTGAGTCATCTCATCAGGTCTCTGAAGCTAAGCAGGGACAAGTCTGGTTAGTACTTGGATGGGAGAACATCTACAAATACCAGGTGCTGCAGGCTCTGGAAAAAGATCTGGCAGCCCACTCCAGAAACAATCAGCCAAGGAAAACCCTAGCATGAATAGCAGACAAACACTGACAATAATGCTAATGAAGCAAAAATGTTGGGCAATGTTTCTTCTGTTGTAAATAGGGTCACTATGAGTCAGACCAGATTCCACAGCACCTAACAATTATAACAACCTGAAGAAGTATCATGGATTTATTGTTGTGTCAAGGGGCAAGAATGTGCCAAAGACATTCCATGTAGTCCACTATATTAAATAAGAATGAAGAATTGTATGTAAAGTAAATTCATCTTTAAAGGACAACCAGAATGATCAATGCCTGTTCATCAAAAATTGGCTCCTCCAGTCCTGAAGTATTAAATGCTTCAATACAGAACTTATGCACTTGATGCATTTGAACTGGAGAGGACAGTATAATATCCAAGCAAGCATTCTGGGATGAACTGAGACATGACTGTAAGGAAAGTAGGCACCAGAAATACTATAAAACACAAATTCAAATACAGTTTGGCAGGGCTATGAAGTGCCAGCAGATTGACAGTGGCAGTAAGCCTACTGCTTTCACAATCAGAGTGGAAATCTCTCAAGCAAAGTAACAAATAGTTATTGGTTTTGAAATTTAGGCTGTTTTTGCAATAAATTTTTTTTAACATAAAGGAAAAGTGAAGAGTACTATAAGGCACATTAGGTCAGCAGAGCAGTGTTTTCAGAAATAGCACTTAACAAACTGAGAGTTGGAAGGAAAATAAAGTTTGATTTTTTTATGTGAATGTTAAATGAACACTTTTAACTCTATAAAATATCAATGAGGTTAAGGTGAATCATCTGTGCTAATTGGATGCATTGACAGAACTGTGGTTTGAAATAAATTAAACATTCATATTAGGTCACATCCTTAGTTCAGTACATACAGACATTTTTGTTGACATTCTCCCTCATCATGTTTCTGAAATAAAAGTAGGATGAAAAATGCTAACATAAAAATCTTACAGTGAAGGAATGTTACATCCTACGGTAACATCTCAGTGTCAATTAACTGGGTAGTTAAAATGTAAATTACTCAATGGAGATAGAGTATTAGGCCATACATTTTAAATAGTTAAGAGCCCTTGATTCAGATTTTTGTAAACTAAAATAAGAAATGTCAGTTTAGCACTCTTAATTCAGTTCAGCAAACATTTACTGAAGCCAAAATATTTGCCAGGCACTGCACTAGGCAGTGGGGGTTTGAGGATAAATTATGCACCATTGGTTTATTTTAAACATCTCTACTACACAATCTAAATAATTCAACAACTGTTTTATTTCAATTTAAATAAAATTATATACAAATATGTTAAAATATTAAACTAATCAGTTAATGCAAAACTAAATTATATTCATTCATATGTACCCATGTGTATATCCATAATTGTGTGTGCATTCACCTTGTTATACTCACAATGCTTTAATGAAAGCATGAAGAGGTATAAAGATCATCATGATATTTAAACTAAGACATATTCCTCATTCCATTTATTTTTCATTAAGGTTTTCTATATGTGAATATGCCTGCAGCCATAGCCCTGTGAAATCCGATCCCGACAGATCTCGGAAGCTAAGCAGGGTCAGGCCTGGTTAGTACCTGGATGGGAGACTGCCTGGGAACACCAGAAGCTGTAGGCTTGGGAGAAGGACCTGGCAACCCCCTCCCAAAAATCAATCTGCCATTGAAAACCCTATGAACAGCAGAGAAACACTGACAATAGTGTTTCCCCTGTTGTACAGAGGGTCGCTATGAGTCGGATACCGACTCGACGGCACCTAACAAAAACAACATATGTGAATATAGAAAGGTTTTCTCTATGTGATTCCTGGGTCCCTTATGTATAATTTCTGGATCTCCCTGCATAATTTCCTAATACAAGTTGTAATATGAATTGTTATGGGCAGACAAGTATGAAGATTAAATATGGGGGGTGGGCATAAAGACAACCAAGGAGGTTCTACGTCAAATCTGTTCCATTCATGTATGTCATATCCAAGTCTTTCATTTCCTTATGTTTATCCACTCTCTGGCTTCGAATTTTCTCTAAAATTTTTTCCTGCCTATACTGCAGATTGAACCCAGGACCTCCTGCCATGCTGATTAATACTTTCTATGTGGGGTCAGAGAGACCAAAACTTGAATCCCGCTCAGTTCTTTTCTGTTTGCATGATTTTGGACAATTTCCTTACCCTTTTAACTTCCTTTTCTCATTATTATCTATACTGTTTTCTAATATTGCTATTCTCAATAAAATCAACATTCTTCTCACTATCATCTACTTAGCTTTTAAATTAATTAATTAATTAATTTTTCAGTTATGTTTGGAAAATGTAATGATTTTTTTTACTAAATGACTAAGTGAAATTATTTTTGAAAAATTGTCTATGAGATATCAAACACTACAGACACATTTCTTACCAATTCGTCCTACACAAAACAATGGAGAAATAGAGAGGGGAAACAAGAAACAACATCCATGGGGAAACACAAAAGATAGAATTTTGAACTTACATAGTTGTGATTGTCTAAATGCTTGAAATATCTGAGCTCCTGAGAGAGTCATACTGCTCTTGTATGTTTTATTCCTTACATTCATATAGTTAAAGCCTCAGACATTTTATAACAGGGGAGCACTCCTTTGATTTAGCATCCTTAAGCCTTTCTATAATGGTAAAATAATGAGTATTTCATTATAATATTCTCCTGCTGTTGTTTAATACCAGAAAGATTCTTCCTTACATATCATTGGAAGCAATAATGCAAAAGTGAGGATGAAATTCAAGAGACATGTATAGACTTTATCTTCAGATGAGAATGAGGATTGATTCTATGACAGGCCTTTCTCCCACCTTTGTAAAGATCTTTGGATTGATCACAGTAATCACTCTCCTGAGTAAAGGCACTTAAAGATTGTATTAAATGAGATCAGATGGTAAAAAAGTTCCCAAGGTGGAAACACCCAAGCTCATTAACCATTTGAAATTTAATCCTATTAAGTAAACGAATGGATGCAATAGTGAACAACTGATCATGAAATAATGTTCCCAGCAGCACTGTATCATTAATTACTTACTCATATGGTTAATTCTAGAGAAATTAATACTGCTATGGACTGAATTGTGTACCCACAAATCCTGTTTGTTGAAATCCTAACTCTCAAGGCAATAATACCTGGAGCTAGAGCCTTTGGGAGTTATTAAGTTATAACAGTATGCCCTTCATGATGGGATTAGTACCCTTATAAGAAGAAAGAGAAGGAATTTCACTCTTATGTACTTTCTCTCTCCTTCCCCACCTCTCTCATGTGAGGACACAGAAAAAAATCTTCAAACCAGAAAGAAAGCCCTTATCAGGACTTCCCTGGCTCCACAATTATGAGAAATAAATGCCTTTATTTGTTCAAACAATCCAGTCTACGGTAATTTGCTAATAGTGGCCAAAGCAAACTAGGAAAGCTATCTAGCAGAATCTAAAGAGAATGACTAGTTTCTTTGAGGACGTAGTTAGATAGGTAGGTTCTCCATCTGGGCACATGCCTGGAAAAGAGGGAATGGAGATACCTGCATGTGAATCTTGGTTGCTTTTGAGAACTTCATAATGAAATCATTACATATAATAATATTACATATTATTATGTATGGAATAATGTAATAATGTATATAATAATATGTAATATTATATGTAATAATATGTAATGCATGGTATATTACATGTAATAAAAATATGTAATACATATTATATAATATGTAATATAATAATATAAATATATATGTATAAAATAATATAAAATATAGTATTACATATAATATTATTACATATAAAATCACATATAATATATTACAAATAATAAAGAGCAGAATCTATCCCAGGAACAAATGGAAGCAATATTGTGTGTGTGTGCCCTATCATGCTGATTTGAGGAAACAATATTTTGCTTCACCACTTGGATATTTTAATATGTACATTTTCGTATGCATAATAGATGTTAGCTGTCCACATAGATGATTAGAAAAGAGACTTATTTTAAGATAATGAAACTAAAGGTATTTGAAGCAGTTGAACATCTATGGTAGAAACTTAGAATCCTATTATTTTATATGCTGCAGAGACTGAAAAACTAACTCATATTGACCCAACATACAACCAAACGAAACAGTACTCTACACTGTGCCATGCCCAGAAATACTGTTAGTGCTTCTCTGGTATTCATAGAGTTTCAGTGGCTGGTTGTTTCAGGAGTGGGTTACTGGGTTCTTCTCCCAAGCTTACAGCAGCCTGTATTCCCAGGTGGTCTCCCATCCAAGTACTAACCAGGTCTGACCCTGCTTAGCATATAAGATCTGAGGAGATCAGACACCAGAGTGTTATGGCTATAAACAGTGCTAAATATACAGGTTGTATACATTTTCATGGGACAGGAAAAAGTGTATTATGAGTGTCTGTCACTTGCAGCAATGTTTGCCTTAAACCCCTTTAACTATTCCTACAGAAGGCAGAAGGTGCCTGGTGCAGCATGACCACACAAAGAACATGAAGCTCTTGGTTTGGTTCTGAAAGCAAATACCATGTACTTCAAACTAAGGAGGAATTTCTTTTTTAATCTATAAATTTAATACTTGCAGTAGGAATAAAAATCAAAGAAAAATATATTTCTAAAAATACATTTTCAAACATTCAAACTAGAGTCTGAAGGTCCTATTACAGAAAAAGTACTAAATGTTGAAATACAAAGTTAATTTTTTTCAAAAAGTGAAATCATATAGATAACTCTAATTTTATTTTCCACAACAATTAGGGCATATGTATAGGTAAATAGAGAGATGGAGGTAGTTTCAGTATCTTAGGGAGATGTCATTTTCACTTGGCTTCACTAATGTTCCTAGTCAAGCTACAGAATGTAGGGCACTGCCTAGAGAGGCAGTTTGCCCCAGGGGCCTATCTAGGCCGCTAGGAGGACTGAGGCTTGTTCCCCAGGCAGTCACCTTTGCCCTACATCTGGGAACTCAGGGTCTTCAAGCTCTCCAAGATGGCGCTGACATCTATTCCCTTACCTCAGGCCCCTTGACACGGATTGGCTGTTTCCAAACCCCAGAACGGCTCCTGATTGGACCGTTTTGGAACCACCCCTGATTGGCTACTTTTACAAAACCAAATTTGAATATCCCCTCAGATTGGCTGAAACCAGAATGGGGTGATTGCCTCTGATTGGTCCCCGGCAAGCCCCAAAAGAGTATATAAGGGTGGTATATGGAGCAATCTGGGTCCATTCCATTCACCAGGACAGACAAGGAAGAAATAAAGAGCTGTTGAAGCAGAGCACTCGGAGTCTTCATTGGGAGCAAAAGAAGCAAGGAGCTGCTGTGGGCATAAGCCTCTGAGCCTGCCTTTCTCAAGGCTTCTCAGAGCAGCTATGGGCATAAGCCTCCTTTCTGGGTGGTGCAGCTCCTGGGTGCCTGGCTCCCCCTCACCAGACAATGGGTCTTTGGCAGCTGGTTCCCGCTCATGGCCGGAGCGAGTCCAGCAGCAGGGCAACGCCCCACAACAGAAGTATTAATATTAACTATTAATATTAAAAAACAGTATGACAATGGAAAATAACAGTTATTCTCACAGTCCCTATTTTGGAAATGTTTTTATAACATAGAAGACAAGTGTGAATTCAATCTAAAGACATTAAATCTCAACAGACTATGGTAAAATCTTATATTTTGAACTTGATGGCATGCTATTTATTGCCCTATATTAAGTATAGGCATTATTTTCAACATTGGAATTAGGAAGGAGGATGTGTAAGTAATTATACAGAGGTAACTGCTATAAGGGCTAATGTTTGGCTCAGTTGGTAGAGTGTGGCACTGTGCTCTCTGGGGCCCCAGGTTTGATCCTCAGCACTGCAAAAATGGGAGAAGGGCATGGCTGCTCACTCCCAAAACAATTTCCAAACAATCAGCCATGGAA
The DNA here is from genome assembly GCA_007922755.1 of Pedetes capensis. Classification (NCBI taxonomy): domain Eukaryota; kingdom Metazoa; phylum Chordata; class Mammalia; order Rodentia; family Pedetidae; genus Pedetes; species Pedetes capensis. The sequence continues at coordinate 46,533 of VMDO01009523.1, read as the reverse complement.
AACCCTTTGAGAGTCACTATGAATTAGACCGAATTTGATGGCACCTAACAACAACAATTGCTCTAAATTCTACAATGGAAAAAAATTACTGTGAAAGAATATACACAAATGTTTAAGATAAAATGCAACCTATTTCATACATACCTGCAGGGTATTATCAATACAAAGTATTATTTCTTCTTAACAGTAATCCATAGATAGATAATAAAAATAGTTGTATGTTGTGTAAGTGTTCAACAATATTGCATAAGATGGTAAAATAATCATGATACATTTGCCTTGGCATAGTCAGTAAGTAAAGTTCTCCTTTAGCATTACTTTTTATTGAAATATATGAACAAATTCTGAGGTATTAACCTATCATTTACATAGTTTGTGTTAATATTTGAAAATTCATCAAAATGCTAGTAAATACTGTGAATTTCTTTTAAAAATTCTGACTTCTGATTCATACTTGACTCCCTCCACTTTGAAGTCTTACACTACTAATGGGGGATTCTAGCTTTCTATAAGATTCTATTTTCATGAGTGTCTACCAAAATTCTTAAAAGGTATCTATTTATGAGTTACTGAGTTTTCCTCTCACATACTCCCTATTAGTGAATTATGATAATTTCTTGACTTATATCTCTACTTCTAGTTTACTCCACCTTCAAAAATATCCAAGTAAGCACTGCTGTTACTTATTCTTTCTTCCATTTATTAAGTAAAGATTTATGCCACATTGCAGGGAATACAAAGATGAATGCAATAGTGTCCTGGTTTTGAAGGAATCCAAAGGTGAATATAGTGCATGGAAATGAGCCTCCCAGGTGAAGTTGGAATGCACCCCAAAGAAAACTGGGGAGGAGTTGCCTCCTCAAAGTAGAATATACCCTTATGATGGGAATGGAGTAAAGCCCCAGATACCTCCATTTGCTGGTAGGGCATGACTCAAAATTTGGAGGAACAATGGTAAACATCCACTAATAACTGCAACATGGAATGTACATAGTGTGAATCCAGGAAATTTAGAAATCATCAAAAGGGAAATGGAGCACATAAATATCAACACTTTAGGCATCAGTGAGCTAAAATGGACTTATCTGGGCCATTTTGAATCAATCATATGGTCTACTATGTTAGGAATGACAGCTTAAAGAGAAATGAGTTGCATTCATCATAATAAGAAAAGACCTCTCGAGATCTGCCCTGAAGTACAATAATGCCAGTGATAGAATAATATCCATATGCAGACCAGGAAGACTAGTTAATATGACTATTATTCAAATTTACACACCCAATACTAAGGCTACACATGAAGATAAGGAAGATTTTTACCAGCTTCTGCAATTTGGTATAGATCAAACATGCAATCAGGATGTACTGATAAGTACTAGTGACTGGAATGCAAAAGTAGGAAACAAAGAAGAAGGCACAGTAGCTGGAAAATATGGTCTTGGTGAGAGAAATGATACTGGAGACCACATCATAGAATTTTATCAGACCAATGACATTTTCATTGCAAATACATTATTTCACCTATACATAGAACTCTATATATGGAATTCACCAGATGGAAGACACAGGCATCAAATTGACTACAATTGTGGAAAGAGATGATGGAAAAACTCAATAACAAAAGTCAGAACAAGACCAGGTACTGATTATAGATCAGACTGTCAACTTTTCATACGCAGGTTCAAACTAAAACTCAAGATAATTAGAATAAGTACACAAGAGCCAAAGTATGACCTTGAGTATATCCCACCGGAGTTCAGAGACCACCTCAACAATAGATTTGATGCATTAGACACTAGTGATCAACAACCAGACAAGCTGTGGCATGACATTAAAGACATCATTCATGAGGAAGGCAAAAGTTCACTAAAATGATAGGAAAAAAAGACCAAATTACACATCAAAAGACTCTGACACTTGATCTTGAACAACTATCAGCTAAATTAAAAGGAGTGATAAAGGGACTAAACAGAAGATTTCAAAGGGGAGTTTGAGAAGCCAAAATGAAATATTACAATGACATGTACAAAGACCTGGAGATAGAAAACCAAAAAGGAAGAAGATATTCTGTATTTCTCAAGCCTAAGGAACTGAAGAAAAAATTCAAGCCTCAAATTGCAATAGTGAATGATTTTACAGGGAAAATATTAAACAGTGGAGCAAATATTAAAAGGCAAAAGGGATGCACAAAGTCATTATACCAAAAAGAATTCCTAGATAACCAACAATTTCAAGAGGCTGCATATGATCAAGAACTAATGGTACTGAAGAATGAAGTGGAAGCTGTCTTGAAGGAACTAGTGAAACACAAGCCTCCAGGAGTTCATGGAATACCAGTAAAGATGTTTCAACATACAGATACAACACTGGAGGTACTCACTTGTTCATGCCAAGAGATGTAGAAAGTAGCTACCTGGCCAACTGACTGGAAGAAATCCATGTTTGTGCTTATTCCCAAGAAAGGGGATTAAAACTGAATGTGGAAATTATTGAATGATATCAAATATCATATGCAAGCAAATTTTTGCTAAAGATCATTCAAACGTGTCTGCAATAGTACATAAACATGTAACTGCAAAAAAATCAAGCTGAGTTCATAGAGGGCTTGAAACCAGGGACATCATTGCTGACATCAGATGGGTATTAGCCCAAAGCAGAGAATATCAGAAATGTTTATTTTCTATGTTTTATTGACTATGCAAAGGCATTTGATTGTGTGGATCATAAAAAATTATAGATAACTATGTAAAGAATGGGAATACAAGAGCACTAAATTATACTCATCAGGAATCTGTACATGTACAAAGAGTCATTCGTTTGAACAGAAAAAGGAAACACTACCTGGTTTAAAGTCAAGAAAGGTGTGCATCAGGGCTGTCTCTTTTCACCGTACCTCCTCAATCTCTACACTGGGCAAATAATCTGAGGAGCTGGACTTTGTGAAGAAGAATGAGCATCATCATTGGAAGAAGATTTTTTAACCAACTGCATTATGCAGATGATACAAATCTGATTGCTGAAAGTGAAGAGGACTTGTAACATTTACTGATTAAGATCATAAAACAAGGCTTTCAGTTTGGATTGTGGCTCAACATCAGCAAAACAAATTTTTTTACAATTGTGTCAGTAAGCAACTTTATAATAAATGGAGAAAAGGTTGAAGTTGTCCAAGATCTTGCTTTACTTGGTTCTACAACCAACAGCCATTGAAGTAGTAGTGAGGTGATCAAAAGATGCATTTGCACTGGGAAAAGCTACTGCAAAAGACCTCTTGAAAGTACTGAAAAGTAAAGATGTCATATTGAAGACAAAGGTGCTCATGCCATGGTATTTTCAGCAACATCATATGGTTATTAAAGCTGGATATTGAATAATGGAGAGAGGTAAAAAAAAATAGATGCTTTTGAATTATAGTGCTGGAGATGAATATTGAGTATTCTCTGGACTTCCAAAAAGAGCCAACAGGTTTATCCTAGAAGTGCAACCAGAGTGCTCAATGGAAGTAAGGATGGCTAAACTGTGTCTAAAGCATTTTGGACATGTAGTCAGGAGGTATCCATCCCCGGAGAAGGACATTATGATTGTGAGAGTGGCAGGTCAACAAAAAAGGAAGACCCTCAGCTAGATTGATTGATACATTGGCTACAATAATGTGTGTAAACATAAAGAAGATAGGGTGCTTGGCACAGAATTGAGAAGTGTTTTGTTCTGTTGTTCACAGGGTTGCTAAGTCAGACTGCACTCAAAATCACCTAACAACAACAAAGGTGAATGTCAACAGCTAAAGCTATACATTACACCACCAGCAGTGTTAGAATATACTTTCAGCTCAATTCATTTGCAAACCTTGTAATAGTATCACACTAGCCATAAAATCCATTCTGTTTAGTATATGGTTCACAGACCTCTACCACCCATACCTCCAATGTGATTGACTCTCATATACACATCTTAAATTTCTGTTTTGGGGGCAATGGTCACTTTATTTTCCAATTTTCTGTATATACTACTCCTCTTGTCTGTATGCCTTTATCATATCTCATGGGTTCCAACAATATAATCGTTTAAAAAATAACACTTTTATGCCTTCTAATACCAAAATCCCCCACACATCTGTTAGTTTGCCACATTGTGGGGACTTGTGTGTTGCAATGAGGCTGAGAGCTCTGCCACTATAACCTTGGACATGAGCAAGGTTACCCATGGTGGACAGGTCTTCAGCTGAGCTTCCAGACTAAGACAGACTAGGGACTAGGACCTGGCGAGCCACTCCCGAAACAACTAGCCATTGAAAACCCTATGGATAGCTAAGAGACACTGTCAGATATTGTTGGTGTTGTTGTTGTTAGGTGCCATCGACTCGTGTCCAACTCATAACGACCCTCATAGGGTTTTCAATGGCAGATTATTTCAGGATTGCCTTGGGAGTGGATTGCCATGTCCTTCTCCCATTTGCGGTGCTGGAATCGAACTCGGGATCTCAGAGACTGCAGAGCAGTGCTCTACTAACTGAGCTAAATCCCAGCCTGTCGGATATAGTGCCAGAAAATGAGGCCCCCAGGTGGGAAGGCACTCAAACGACTACTGGGGGAGAGTTGCCTTCTCCAAGTAGAGTCTATCATGATGACAGAAATGGAGTAAAGCCCCAGGGTGCTCAACTTGCTGATGTGGCATGACTCAAAATGAGGAGAAACAACTGTAAACATCCATTAATAATTGGAACATGGAATGTACGTAGTGAATCTAGGCAAATTAGAAATTGTTAAAAGAGAAATGGAGCGCATAAACATTGACATTCTAGGCACCAGTTAGCTAAAATGGACCAGCATAGGCCATTTTGAGTCAGATAAACATATGGTCTACTATGCTGGGAATGATAAACTAAAGAGAAATAGGGTTGTATTCATCATCAAAACAGACATTTCAAGATCTGTCATGACATACAATATTGTCAGTGATAGAATAATATCCATACACCTACAAGGAAGGCCAGTTAATATGACTATTACTCAAATTTATGCACCCAACACTAAGGCCACAAATGAAGAAAGGGAAGACTTCTATCAGCTTCTGCAATCTGAAATAGATTAAACATGCAATCAAGACATACTGATAATCACTGGTGGCTGGAATGCAAAAGTTGCAAACAGACAAGAAGGCTCAGTAGTTGGAAAATATGGTCTTGGTGACAGAAACAAAGATGGAGATCACATGATAGAATTTTGTCGGACCAATGACCTTTTCATTGCAAATACATTTTTTCAACATCATAAACGGAGACTATACACATGGACTTCACCAGATGGAACATACAGAAATCAAATTGACTACATATGTGCAAAGAGATGATGGAAAAGCTCTGTACAAAAGGTCAAAAAAGACCAGGTGCTGACTGTGGATCAGACAATCAACTTCTCATACGCAAGATCAAAGTGAAGCTGAAGAAAATTAGAACAAGTATATGAGAGCCACGGTATGACTTTGAGTATATCCCACCTGAGTTCAGAGACCACCTCAAAAATAGGTTTAATGCATTAGACACAAATGATAGGAGACCAGAAGAGTTGTGGCTTGACATAAAAGATATCATTCAAGAAGGAAGCAAAAGTTCTTAAAAAGACAAGAAAAAAAGAAAAGACCAATTACATGTCAAAAGAGACACTGGACATTGCCCTCGAACATCGAGCAACTAAAGCAAAAAGAAGACATGAGGAAGTTAAGGAACTAAACAGAAGATTTCAGAAGGCAGCTTGAGAAGACAAAAACAAATATGATAATGACATGTGCAAGGAGCTGGAGGCAGAAAACCAAGAGGGAAGAACACGCTCTGTGTTTCTCAAGCTTAAGGAAGTGAAGAAAAAATTCAAGCCTCGAGTGGCAGTAGTGAAAGATTCTACAGGGAAAATATTAAATGATGCAGGAAACATCAAAAGAAGATGGGAAGAATACACAGAGTTATTATACAAGAAAGAATTGGTAGATGACCAACCATTCCAAGAGGTTGCATATGAAGAGGAACTAATGGTGTTGAAAGACGAAGTGGAAGCTGCCTTGAAAGAACTGGCGAAACACAAGTCTCCCCGAATTGATGGGATACCAATAGAGATGTTTCAACAAACAGATGCAGCACTGGAGGTGTTAACATGTTTATGCCAACAGATTTGGAAAACAGCTACTTGGCCAACTGACTGGAAGAGATCCATATTAGTGCCTATTCCCAAAAAAGGGGATCCAACTGAATGTGCAAACTATTGGACAATATCATTAATATCACACACCAGCAAAATTCTACTAAAGATCATTCAGAAGCGACTGCAGCAGTATATGGACAGGGAATTGCCAGAAAATCAAGCGGGATTCAGAAGAGGGTGGGGAACTAGGGACATCATTGCTGATGTCAGGTGGATATTAGCTAAAAGCAGAGAATATCAGAAAGATGTCTATCTATGTTTTATTGACTATGCAAAGGCATTTCATTGTGTGGATCATAACAAATTATGGATAACACTTTGGAAAATGGGAATACCAGAACACCTAATGTGCTCATGAGAAATCTTTACATGAACCAGGAGGCAGTTGTTCGAATAGAACAAGGAAACACTGAGTGGTTTAAAGTTGAGAAAGGTGTGCATCAGGGCTGTATACTTTCACCCTATCTCTTCAATTTATATGCTGAGCAAAGGATCCAAGAAGCTGGACTTTATGAGGAAGAACGCGGCATCAAGATTGGAGGAAGACTCATTAACAACCTGCCTTATGCAGTTGACACAACTCTGCTTGCTGAAAGTGAAGAGGATTTAAAACACTTACTGATGAAGATCAAAGATCATAGCCTTCAATATGGGTTATGACTTAACATCAACAAAACAAAAATCCTTACGACTGGGTCAGCACACAACTTCACAATAAATGGAGAAAAGTTTGAGGTTGTCCAAGATTTTGCTTTGCTTGGCTCTATAATCAACACCCATGGAAGCAGCAGTCAAAAAATCAAAAGACACATTGCTCTAGAAAAACCTGTGGCAAAAGATCTCTTTAGAGTATTGAAAAGCAAAGATGTCACATTGAAGATGAAGGTGCATCTGACTCATGCCATGGTATTTTCAGTGGCATCATATGGTTGTGAAAGCTGGACATTGAACAAGAGAGGCAGAAAAAGAATTGATGCTTTCGAATTGTGGTGCTGGAGACATCTATTGAATATACCATGGACTCCCAAAAGAACCAACAAATCTGTCCTAGAAGAAGGGCAACCAGAGTGCTCCTTGGAAGCAAAAATGGCCAAACTGTGTCTTACATATTTCAGACATGTAGTCAGGAGAGATCAATCCCTGGAGAAGAACATCATGTTTGGGAGAGTGGCAGGTCAACGCAAAAGAGGAAAACCCTCCACCAGATGGATTGACACAGTGTCTGCAACAATGGGCTTACACATAAATAAGATTGTTTGCCTGGCACAGAATTGGCAAATGTTTCCATCTGCTCTACATAGGGTCGCTATTAGTCGGACTCGACCCGACAGCACCTAACAACAGGAACAACAATACCAAAATGGGGCTGGGGTTTAGCTCAGTTAGTAGGGTGCTGCTCTGCACTTTCTGAGGACCCAGATTCAATCCTCAGCACTACAAATCAGAGAAGTACATGGCAATCCACTCCTGAGGCAATTCCAAAACAAACAGCCATTGAAAATCATGTGGTGGTCAGTATGAGTCAGAGCCAATTCGATGACACCTAACAAGAAAAACAATAACAAATTGGCTAGGGTTTAGTTCAGTTGGTAGAGTGCTTCCCTGTGCTCTCTGTGACCCTGGGTTTTATCTGCAGCACCACAAACATAGGAGAAGGACTTAGCAATTGTCTCCTGAAACAATCCCAAAACAATCTGAGGCAATCCTGACACAATCTATCATTGAAAACCTTCTATGGGATGTGACCAAGATAGCAGAAAGATAATACCAGCCTTGAGACACAGAGAGATAGGAGTGCTTAAATAATGGCTTAGAACTCAAATTGACCTGTCAGACAGAGAAATAATTTAGATAAGAGCTATGAGTATATTTAAAAGATCCACAAGTTTAGGTAAATATCACTAATGATAGAGGAACTTTTGAACGGGGAGAAGGAATCAGGTGGCAGGTCAGTGAGAGTGCACCACCAGAAACGTGGAGACCTGCTCCAGTGGGAAGAGAAAATTGTCAGCTACACAGAATTGGGATACCAGAAAACTCACCAAAAGTGGAGAACTAGAGAAACCACTGCGGATGACCCCCGTCCCCTGGATGACAGAGTGCAGAGAACATACAGCCCCTGGGAAAATTTCACACAGGCATTGGGAGCTCAGATGCCCCAAGGAGTGCACCTGGAGACAATTGGATAGGACAGGTGGTGCCCTGACTCCAAGCGAGTGGTCAGAAGAGTCTACAATCCACTCCCACAGAGGTCCTAGCTGTGCAATTCCCCACAGCAAAACAGGGTGGCCTGAGTCCCACAAAGGAGTTCAGGCCCCAAATTTACTGGGGGTAGCATGATATCATCGCACTTATTGCAGAGTAGGATCAGCCAATGAACAAGGCAGGGCTTGAGACCCATGAAAGGACAGGGGCCACCCAAACTCTTGGTTTGGCAGGCACATGAGGGCAGCTGCCATTCCCCCGCCAGGGAGGTCCTAGCTGCACAGTTTGGGATAAGACAGTGGGGTTGTATGAGTCCCACACGTGAGCACAGGGCCCAGATTCACTGGGTGCGGCTTGATATCATCCCACCCACAGTAAAGTGGGATCAGCAAGTGAAATAGCCAGGGCTCAAGGGTATAGCAGGGCTCAGGTCACACAAAAGTGCAGTGAGACAGGCATCAGGATCTTGCTTGCCATCATCTGCTGTTGCCATTTGGGCTGCACTCTCTGAGCTGAGATCTTGGCATACAAGATCTGTGGGGTAGCCATGAGTCTTGGTTGGGAGGTGGTGAACTAGCCTCCTCTCTGCTAGTGTGGTACAGGTGGAGTACCCTACAGGGCAGGTTGCAGAGAGCATCCTGAAAACTGGGCTAGCCCAAGAGACTGGTGTGGACTTTCCATCATCATCTCCTGCTGGACGGACACTGCACAGAAACCCCTCCCACCAGACCTGCCAGCTTTCAATGTGAGAGTGGAGTAGGGGGGTGAGAGAAAAGTGCCAGAGTCTCATCATCATCCAAACTCAAAAAAAGTCAGAGGGAGATTCTTCACATTAGGAGGCAGAGAAAACCAACTCCTAGAACAAACAATGGGCAAATGGGCAAATCTCAAAAACAACAACAACAACAACCACCAAAAAAAAAAAAAAAAAAAAAAAAAAAAAAAAAAAAAAAAAAAAAAAAAAAAAAAAAAAAAAAAAACCCACAAAACATGAAAGGATATTCTGGAAGCAAAGATTCCACAGATCAAAACCTCTCAACCATCAATACCAAACAATCTTGATTTTTAGAGATGTCAGAATCAGAATTCAGAATTCTAATTATTAATATGCTAAGAGATATCAAAGCTAACACAACAAGCACCCTTGAAATCCTGAAGAAGATATCTCATCTGGAGTCTGTCCTCTCCTCTCAGCTAGAAATGGTCAGAAAAAAACAAGCTGCAATCCTTGAGATGCAAAGCAAGCTGAATGAAATAAACACTTCAGTAGAATCCTCAACATCGAGACTGCATGAGGCTAACCAGAGAATAACACACACATGGAAGAATGATACAAGATATTAACTACATGCCAGCTAAGATAGAGAATATGATGAAGCAATACCAGCTAGATCTCCAAGAGGGTTCAGACAAAATGAGAAAGTGAAATTTAAGACTTCATTGAGTCCCTGAAGGAGCAGAAAGGAACACAAGAGATTAGGAAATTTATTCCAAGATATGCTGAGTGAAAATTTTCCAGAGCTAATCCAAGATCTGGATACTTACACAACTGAATTATTCAGAGCCCACCCAGAGTCGAACAAAACAGATCCTCCCCATGACACATTAATGTACAAATGCTTATGTTGGACAGCAGAGAAGCAGTTTTGAAGCAGCTTGGGAAAAACCCCTACTAATATTTAAAGGCAAGCCCATTAAAATAACTACAGACTTCTCCACATCAACACTGAAAATGAGAAAGTCCTGGACACATATAATTCACATTCTGAAAAAGAACAACTTCCAACCAAGCATACAATACCCAGCAAAGTTATCTTTTAAAATAGATGAGGAGTATAAGACATTCCATGATATTGCCAAGTTCAAATGATTCATAACAACCAAACCAGCATTACAGAGGATCCTCAATCAACTACCACATGCAGGGATAAGACAATTCTACATAGAAGATCAAAGAAATGAACAATTAACATGAGAGGAAATCAAGAAAGAAATAAGATAAATATGAATGAAAAACCAGTAATAATTACTGACTAGATGCATAACAATAGACACCTCTCAATAATTACTCTTAATGTAAATGGTCTTAACTCAGGAGTTAAGAGACACAGACTAGCCAACTGGAAGAAAAAATATAAACTAATATGTGCCATTCAAGACACTCACCTAACCCACAAAGACTGTAATAGGTTGAGAATTAAGGGCTGGAAAACAATATTCTAAGCAGAGGGACAGAAGAAAAGCAGGAGTCACAATACTAATTTAAGACAGATTAACCTTCAATCCAAAACTAAGTAGAGGAGATAAAGAAGGATACTACATATTACTAAAAGGACAAATCAACCAGGAACCAATAACAATAGTTAATATATATTCTCAAAATACAGGGGAACCTCACTTCATAAGAAAAACTGTATGGGAAATAAAGGATTACATTGGTCTAGACACAATAATAATGGGAGACCTCAATACCCCACTTTCACCAAGAGGCAGGTCATCAAAACAAAAAATCAATAGAAAAACGATTAGCTTAATCTGCACATTAAGCCAACTGGAACTCTACAGAATATTCCATCCATCTGATGAGGAATACACATCCTTCTCAGTACCACATGGAACTTTCTCCAAGTAGATAATATTTTAGTACACAAAAATAGCCTCAATAAATACAAAAAAGTAGAAATCATCCCCTATACCTTATCAGACCACAATGGAACAAAATTGGAACTCAAAAACAATAAAAACACCAGAAATTTTACAAATTCATGGAGATTAAATAATATACTGTTGAATGATCAATGGGCTATTGAAGAAATTGAAGTGGGAATTAAAAAACTCCTGCAACCAAATGAGGATGGAAACACATCCTATGAGAACATGTGGGATGCAGTTCTAAGAGGGAAGTTCATAGCATTGAGTGCTTTCATTAATAAGGTAGGGATGAGCCAGATAAATGACTTAATGATACATCTCAATACACTAGAAAGCCAACATCATATCCATCCCAAAATGATCACTCAGACAGAAATTTTCAAGATCAAGACAAAGATATCTCAATTAGAATATAAAAAGATAATTCAAAGGATTAATGAGACTAAGAACTGGTTCTTTAAAAAGATTAATAAAATAGATCCTCTCCTGGCCAACCTCATGAAAAAGAAAAAATAAAAGTCCAAAATTGTGAAAATTAGAGATGAAAAAGGGCTCATAACCAGTGATTCCAATGAAATACAGAAAATCATCAAGGAATATTTTGAGAAATTGTATTTCTAAAAGTATGAAAATACAGAAGAAATGGATAAATTTATTAACATTTTTGATTTACCAAAATTAACCCCAGAGGACATAAGTGACCTAAACAAACCCATTACTTATGCTGAAATAGAAAATGTAACAAAAATCTCCCAACAAAGAACAGCCCAGGACCTGGTGGGTTTGCAACAGAATTCTACTAAACTTTCAAAAAAGAATTAATACTAGTTTTCTTCAAATTATTTCAAAAAGTAGAAAAGGAGGGAACACTCCCAAATTCATTCTATGAAGGTACCATCACCTTGATATCTAAGCAAGGCAAGGATACATCTAAGATAGAGAATTATAGACTGATTCCCCTAATGGACATAGATGCAAAAATTCAAAACAAAATCCTGGCAAACAGATTTCAGCAACATATTAAGAAAATAGTTCAGCCAGGCACAGTGGGCCTGTAATCCCAGCAGCTTGGGAGGCAGAGATAGGAGGATTGCAAGTTCGAGACCAGAGGCAGTCTGTGCAATTTGGCAAGACCCAGTCTCAAAAATAGTAAAAAAAAAAAAAAAAAAAAAAAAAAAAAAAAAAAAAAAAAAAAAAAAAAAAAAAAAAAAAAAGAAAAGAAAAGAAAAGAAAGAAAGAAAGAAAGAAAAAGAAAAAGAAAATAGTTCACCATGACCAAGTAGATGTATTTCATAGATACAAGGCTGGCTCTACATATGAAAATTGATTAATGTAATTCAACATATCAAAATACTTGCAAACAAAAATCACATGATCCTTTCAATTGATGCTGAGAAGGCCTTTAACTAAGTACAACATCTTTTCATGATAAAACCCTGGAGAAGAGAGGTATAACAGGAAAATACCTTAACATAATAAAGGCCATCTATGACAGCCCTACAGCCAACATCATATTAAATGGAGAAAAATTGAAACCATTTCCCCTAAGATCTGGAAATAAAATGAAGATAATCCACTGTCTCCTATCTTATTTAACATTGTGATTGGAATCCTAGGCAGGGCAGTTAGAATAGAGAAAGAAATCAGAGCGATACAGATAGGCAAAGAAGAGGTCAAATTATCTGTATTTGCAGATGACATGATATTTTACCTAATGGACCCCAAAATCTCCTCTACAAAACTTTTAGACCTAATTAACTCCTTTAACAAAGTGGCAGGATACAAAATTAACACTCAAAAATTACTAGCCTTCCTTTACACCAACAGTGAGCAGGAAGAGAAGGAAATGACAACTCTAATCCCTTTCGCAATAGCTCACTAGAAACTTAAATACATTGGAATCAGTCTAACAAAAAATCCTGCAGATCTCTACAAGGAAAAATTTAAAACATTAAAGAAAGAAATTGTTGAGGATACTCAAAGGTGGAAGAACCTCCCCTGCTCATGGATTGGGAGAATCAACATTGTAAAAATGGCTATCCTACCAAAAGCAATCTATAAATTTAATGCAATTCCCATTAAAATTCCAATGACAGACCTTATAGAAATAGAAAAAATGATCCAAAAATTCATTTTGAAACATAAAAGGCCACATATAGCCAAAACACTCTTAAGCTGCAAAACTAGTGCAGGTGGGATCACAATCCCTGACTTTAAGCTATACAGGGGTATAGTAGCAAAAACAGCTTGGTACTGGCACAAAAATAGGCCTGAAGACCAGTGGAACAGAATAGAGGACTCAGAGATACACCAACACATCTATAGCCACCTGATTTTTGACAAAGGAGCAAAGCAGGTAAATTGGAGAGAGGAGAGCCTTTTCAATAAATGGTGCTGGGAAACATGGATATCTACTTGCAGAAAAATGAAAACAGACTCGCACCTCTCAATATGCATAACAGTAAACTTGAAATGGATGAAAGACCTCAACATAAAACCAGAAACTTTAAAATTACCGGAAGAAAAGATAGGCAATATGCTCCAACATATAGGCATAGGAAAGCATTTCCTTAATACGACTCCAATTGGCCAGGAAATCACAACAAGAATAGATAAATGGGATTACATGAAATTAAAAAGCTTCTGTACAGCAAACGAAACAATCAGCAGACTCAAGGAAGGGGACTGAATGGGAGAAAATATTTGCATCCTATACTTCGGACAGAGGACTAATTTCCAGAATTTACAAATAAGTCAAGAAAGCAATTCCCAAGACAAAAAATAACTGAGTACACAAGTGGGCAAAGGAACTGAACAGAGAGTTCTCAAATGAGAAAGATTATAATTCCATGAAACACATGAAATAATGTTCAATATCCCTAGCCATTAGGGAAATGCAAATCAAAGCTACTTTGAGATTCCACCTTACACCAGTAAGAATGGCCAAGATCATTGACACAAATAGCAACAAATCTCAATGTGGTTGCGGAGAAAAGGGAACCCTCTTACACTGCTAGTAGGGTTTTAATTGGTTCGACCACTTTGGAAATCAATATGAAGGCTCCTCAAAAAACTAACAATAGATCTGCTATATGACCCAGTTATACAACTATTGGGAATATACCCAAAAGGAGATGAGTCATCATACCACAGACACACCTGAATCTCCTTATTCAATGTAGCACTTTTCACAATAGCAAGGATATGGCACCAACCAAAGTGCCCATCAAGAGAAGAATGGATAAAAAAATTATGGTACATATACACAATGGAATACTACTCAACAATTAAAAAAATGAAATAATATCATTTGCGGCAAAGTGGATGAAATTGGAGAAAATCATCTTAAATGAACAAACACAAGCCCAAAAAGGGAAATACCATATGTTCTTACTCATATGTGGGAGCTGAATAAAACTTAAAGGCAGGAAAAAAAACCCTATACTCAATTAAACTTGTGATAAAAGGGACAATTTAATGAGTGGAAAGGAGGGAGGGATCTAGCAAAGGGAAAAGATAATAGGAGAAGATAGGAGAGGGAGGAAAGTCAATGATGAAGGAGGACGAGGGGAGAGTTCAACTTCAATATAAACAGCACATCTTTATTAATACGGTAAAAAGGGGGGCAAGACAGAAAAAAAACTATAAGAATAACTAAAATAAATAAATAATAATATTAATAGCACTAATACCAAAGGCTAGCAATAATGTAAATGGACTAGATCACATATGTATTACTGCTGAGAATGTAAAAAGGTAGATTACTATAGAAAAAAGTTTGGACTTAAATCAAAATCGAGATGCACATATATAGATAAATATTCTTACAAAAATACATACAAGTAGAAAGGAGATCATTGGTGGGGGGGTGAAGATAGAGGAGGAGGGTTATGAGAGGGTAAGGGGGAAGTTATGTGAGCAATGTATAATGAAATGCATGTATGGAAACGTCATGATGAAATACATGTAATAATGAAACCCATTAAGTTGTACATTAAAAATTTCCATTAAAAAAGAAAACCCTATATTAATAGCTGAGAAGCACTGACATAGTGCCAGGCATGGCATAGTGTCCGAGAATGGCTTTTTTGTGTATTATACAGAGGGTTGATATGAGTCAGACCCAACTTAAGGGCACCTAACAGCAACAACAAACAATACCGAAATAACTTTCTTGAGCTTTTCAGTTACCAGCTATAGTTTCTACCATAAACTCAAAATAAGTTTTTGACCAATTAATGTCCTTTTCTATATTTTAGCTGTACATTATATATTAACTTTGAAATATGTGCTTATCCTTCATCATCTCCTAAAATCCATCACACAGATTGGATACTCACAATATGTTGATAAAATACTTGATGGATAATGTAATAAGAGGTAAATAAGGTCAGAGAATATCTGACCCTGGAGGGGCTAAGAATATAATTCAAACATGAAAATATAAACCCTTTTTTAAATTCTAGGAAATACAGAGATTTGAAATTGAAAAATAAACTAATCCCTAAAGATAAAAGATTTATAGGACTATTATGCCCCAAATTAAGTTTACTACTATATTCAGCACCTACAAAAAGAAGTGAGTGGGCTGGCTAAAAGATATTAAGATTTGAGGTGATTAGTTTTCATTCAAAACAATACAGAGTTGGTTAAGTTTTGCTTAACAGTAGGTAGCAAGATATCAGTGCACAGATAATAATCTTGATAATCTTGAATCTGTAAGAAATCTTTTTATGGAAAATCCTTGTTAAGAATAAATTAGGAACACTTCCTTAAGGAAGGAGAGAATAGGACAATAACTTTTTCATGGAGAAGTATTTTGGGGAAGACATAATATTCCTGTTATTGCTGACCTAAGTGACTCATGGCAAAGGAAGACCAAGAATTAGACCTGCTCAGCATCTGTGTATTGATCTGTGTAGACTAGTTTATGCTTAACATTGCTTCCAGGTAGTAAAATGAAATATACAGGTGTATGAGTTTGTTTTGCATCACTACATAGAGGTGTATGAGTTTGTTTTGCAACACTACAACAAAATACCTGAGGTAGACTAGCCGTATAAAGAAAGAGGATTATTTAACTCGCAGTTTGGAAACTGAAAATCCAAATGGCACAGCACTGTTTTGGCACGTACATATGAGAAATAGCAGAGGGTATAGGAAGAAGCATCTTTCTCCTAAGAACTCACTTTAGGAGATGAATATTTCCCCATGTCCCAAAGACCTCCTACTAGACCTCACCTCTTAAAAGCTTCCATACCATTTCCCACTGCCACATTATGAACTATGATTCCAACACAGGAACCTTTGAAAGACACCGAAACCATATCTAAACCATCACAACATAGAAGAAGAGGGTAACTTTTACCAAAGGCTTATATTTCATTATATATTTGTGTACCTGCCATTTGTTGAGCTACTATATGATAGTGCATACTCATTCTTATTTTACTGTTCAGAGAATATTAAAATATTAAAGAATGAAGTGACTATGATTAAATTTCAATATAAATGTATATCCATTGACTGTCCATATCATTAATCTTTTCCCATATTTAATAACTGTGAACTCCTTTTATAGTAACATATAATCTTCTGTTGACTTGTTAGAATTTTAAAATAGTCATTCTATTAATTTTATAAGGTGCAAAGTAAGGAATTGGTAAGAATATGAAATAGATTGTTCTATTTTTTAAATTATATATTTAATTTTAAAGATGTATTTAAAACAACTTACAAACTTTTTATATAAAACTAAACTCAAATTTACACATGTGATAAGGCACGTTGCTTAATACTCTTTATTCTATTCTCACAAGGAAGGGAAGATGTGCAGTTTTTTAATACAACCCTGAAAAGTGAAATATTGATTTTAGAAGCACATTGAATTTAACTGAATGGTATTTTATTTAAAAAAGACAACTGTATATGCTACATAATAACTTTCATTGGATAAATATAACTTGTAAACTTAGAAGCATTTTGAGATAAATTTGTAGAATTTTATAGAATTACTATTTTTTATATTTCTTATTAACTTGTTGCTTTTCTTCCTATTGTTATCCAATAGTCCATGATGCCTATAAATCAAATGATACAAATCTAGGAACAAACATTGTTTATAAATGAATAACTTTCTAAATCATAAAACCAAGCAAAATTGCTTATAGTGATAACCTAAGTGACAGAATAAATAAATAAAAAGCATTTATGAGGCCTGCAGTAACCAACGTGGTATTTCTTTTTTTTTTTTTTTTTTTTGCAGTGTTGAGGGTTGAATCCAGGGCCTCATGCTTACATGCTCTGCAAGTGCTGGACCACTGAGCTGCACCCCCAGCCCATTTTTTCACCTTCTGAGACAGGGTCTCGCTAAGTTATGCAGACTGCCTCTGGTCTTGAATTTGAGATCTTCCTGTCTCTGTCTCCTGAGCCACTGGGATTACAGGCGAGCACCAGGGCGCCCAGTGGGTACTTCACTTTTTAGACAAAGCTGCATGAATGCTTATACTACTGAATTTTGAAAGTAAGGACATTAAAATTATGTATTTTTAGACTTTTTTTTTCTTTTCAGTGCTGGAGATCAAAAGCAGGGACTTGTATATGCAGGATAAACACTACCACTGGGCTACTTTACCATCTCTTGCTTTGCTAGAGCCTACTATATGAGATAGAGCCTACTGTATAGCATGGGGCTGGGGGTTGTTAGACTGCTGCTCTGCACTCTCTGGGGACACAGGTTCAATCTCTAGCACTGCAAAATTAGGAGAAGGATGTGGCAATCTACTCCAGGAGAAATACTGAAAAACAATCAGCCATTGAAACCCTATGAGGGTTGCTATGAGTCAGACACAAGTCCATGGCACCTAACAATAACAAAATACAGCACAAGCTGGCCTTTGCAATATCCCTACCTCTGCCTCTACCTGTGCCCCCATGCTAGCCTATCTGTTCCACTTTCTAAACAGTGGAAATCAATACACATTTATGAATGTGAACATTCAGAATATCTTTGTGAACTGGCTCTTATCAAACTATTTGTAAGGGGAACAATTCCCTTATTCATCTATAGGTAAGGGTTAAGAAGGGCCAGTTGCAGGGAAGAGATGAGTCAAACAGTCCATTATTACTGTATTTGAACAGCCAGCATATAAAGAAGCTCAGTTTTGACTTTGAGCCTATATCATGAATTCACTGAGCGAGTTGTCTGACAGTAATGCAGGTATGTTAGCTGTTATTGAATAGACTCATATCACATTGCCTCCAGAAGTGACAATAGAGTTTCTAGGATTTATTCATGCAACTTTCAATGATTGACGAACAGATTAAATTTATTTAGAAAAGAGAATTTAGTTTTGGAATCTAATTCTTTCAAACACTAACATGGATGAGTTTATAATTGAAGAAAAATTTACAGTAAGTCCACAAGCTTAGGTCAAATGCCACTAATGTTATTTGTCTCTCTAGTATTGGTTCTCCAAATATTTTGTCATTGGTTTTGAGGTTTTAGTTGTTTTACTAAATTTTCAGAATGGAACAAAATAAAACATCAGATTGGGAGAAATGGTTTTTTGTTTTGTCTTTTTTTTTAATTTCTAAGGGTTGAGGGTGTAAATGAAGTAGGCAAATTACAAGGTAATATAAACTTAAGAAAAGAAAGGAAGAACTATAGAAAACTCATTATAAAAGTCAAGAGATCACTTGTAATCTTGTGAACTCATTCCTGGTAAATTCTAGTGCTGCTTTAAAGGACAAAGTCTGTTTCTCAAAATGTTTTGCCTTTCAAACAACCACATGGGGTCACTATGTAGGATTTGCTAAACTAGTTCACCAATAAATGGCAAAGAACAAGTAAAATGTTACCTTCCTTCAAGCTAGAGGGTTAGTTGGAAATACTCTTTTAAACATGAATTGTTTTGATTCTTCCAAGATTCTTGGAGCAATTGGACCATGCTTTCTCTATGAGATGGCTGATTTTTGAAAAAAAAAATAATGCATTTACCTGGGGAACTTTTAGTCAGCAACACTGGAATAACATAAATGGATTAGTAACAAGTTTTATGCCTTAAATCCAAGCTTTTGTCTTTTGCTTTTATACTCCCATTTTGAAGCATGTGTCATTTTAATGTCAACTTGCTGTACACAGAAATTCTCCACTTTCTCATTTCCTCCTTTCTCTTATTATAATGTGCCTGGGAATAGGAAAAGATTCTTTTAACAATATTTACTGACATTAGTGCTGTCAAACCTTTACCTTTAGAAGAGAGGGTAACAATGTATTTTCAGAAGTGACGTGAGAAGCATAATTGCAACCTAAAAAGCTGTTTCCTGAATCATCTACTGTTGAAAATGAACGTGAAATTTCACAAATCCATTCACTAAAAGAAGAGGCAAATAAGCATCGCATAACAAGCATATTCAACAAATATTGTAGAAAACATCTGACTCTTTTCCCTGTGCCTACTCACTGGTCTGACAAGTTTTGAGAAGAAAAATTGAACTCCAGTCCTACTTTTAACATTTAAGAATACATAGGGTTTGTTTTCTCATATTGTAGCTATTTGAATTAGCAGGTAAATATAATTCAAGTGCTTTTAACAGGACTGCTTAGGTAGCATATTTTCCTTGATCCCAGTCATAGAGGATTCAATGAATACTTGTGGCAGTGAGTTCTAGA
The DNA here is from genome assembly GCA_007922755.1 of Pedetes capensis. Lineage (NCBI taxonomy): Eukaryota > Metazoa > Chordata > Mammalia > Rodentia > Pedetidae > Pedetes > Pedetes capensis. Next base: position 26,811 of record VMDO01009523.1, on the reverse strand, counting down.
ACAGCCCTTGAAAGTCTCTTCCCTTCCTGGGTTGGAAATAAGTCCAACTTGGTGTCTATCATTAGAGTCTTCAGTTGGATCCTGCAAGACCAGTTCTCCTTGTATAACCAACCGTAAAGAAGTTCTAACATTTATTAAGGACTTAATGTGTGTCAGGTAGCTGTGCTAAGTACCCCCATGTGATCACCTCATTAAATCCTATAACAACTCCTTGATAAATCCAACACTGTAAGTCTGTTTTACTAATAAAGAAACGAAAGTAGAAAAATTAGGTGAGAAGATGGTGCTCATCAACTTAGTCAATGCCGGAACAAAAAGGCAATCTCAGCTATATGATTCCTTGGCCTTATCTTGCTCATTCAGCTCTGCTCTGCTCACAGGACCAGAGGCTGACTTCTTGAGTAATGTCATTCCATCTGTCTACACGAATGGAGTGCAAGGATTATTATCAAAGTCATCTAGGTGATCTGAAATAATTTCAATGGCTTCATTTTTATGATGGGGTGTGCAGAATAGAGGGAAGTCTAGGATATGGGCAACCAGGTCTTTCATTATAAAACAACAAAGATTACTCTTCCCACCAAATACAACTATTTATTCCAAATTACTGGGCAGTGTGGTAGTGGTGCATATTTTTCTGATTATTTTTGTTTGCTTCCTAAATTGGTAAAATCAATCAAAATTTTATATCACACACACACCCATATTTTATGGGCTTCCTCTGTAGTTCCTTTAAGATTTTGTAGAACTAAAAAGTAATACTTGGAGAAGAGATAAATGGGTATGTTCTGTAATTGAAAATAGATTTAGTTCCTAAATATGAAAACTTGTGTATTCATCAAATAATTTTCTAATAACTGTTGAATGGTGCTTTTCTAGGGAGCCTTTGGGTTATTTGTTATTTATTTATTTATTTATGTATTTATTATTTTTCTTTTAACAGATGGTGTATTCAGTTGGGAAAGGAAAGAAAGGAATTTGTTTCACAGTTGTGTCTGAATTCAAGCCTAATTTTGTTTGTTTGTTTGTTGTCTGTTTTACAGTCACTCTCCCCATGTATCTTGTAACACATACATCTATGAAGGGGAAATATTTGAGAGCAAATAGTAGAGCTCCATTCAGGCATAGTTATATTGCCAAGACAGAGTTTCAATAGCAATTAAAATATATTACCCTGAAAATCATGTTTTATCTATAGGCATGATTGGATTGGCTACTATGAGAGTCACTGGAATTTTTTTTTAAATCAGAATATAGATTTGATTTTTTTTCTAAATAACAATGCTCTCATGGCTCTTCCTTAATTCATGTATGTTGACAAGATTTGACTACAGATATGCACAAGCATATCTTGAATACTATTCCTATACTATTTAATGCTGCCGTTCCTTACTTTGATTAACTATTAGGTACCTAAATTTAAGAAAACAGATAAGTTCTAACTTAGAGAATGGCCCTTTCAGCACGTTTAGGATAAAGATGGGCTGGGGTTTAGCTCAGTTGGTAGAGTGCTTGTTCTGCATGCTCTGAGTCCCTGGGTTTCAAACTCAGCACTGCAAAAATGGGAGAAGGACCTGACAACCCACTCCCAAAACAATCAGCCATTGAAAACTCTATGAATAGCAGAGAAGCACTGGCATAGTGCTGGGCAGTGCACAGTGTCAGGGAGTGTTTCATTCTGTTATATATAGGGTCACTATGAGTTGGAGTTGACTGGACAGCACCTAACAACAAAAACATGATAAGGATATTGATGGTGATGATGAAAACAATAGCCTTCTACTGTCTTTTACTATAAATACTATATAAACTTCAGTTAGTCTTTCTTAATAACTCTGCAGATTAGATATTTTTATACCTTTCACAGATGAATAAAATGAAGCTTTACAAGAGTTGTCAATTACCAAAGACAGCTCAGCAAGATTGGTTAAAGATTTAAATCCAAGTTTTTATGACACTGAAGCCCTGGCTGTTTACTACCACAATCTACTGTCTATAATATGCAATTCATGATATTAATGCCCCCATCACCACTAAAATAAAAAAAGGAAAAAAATAACTGTAAAATGAAATGAAAACTTTTTGGTGGTGATGGAAAACATTTAACCCTCTGTTCAGATGGGGGAAATGGAAGTTGCCTGATTTAGTTTCATTGGATTCAACAATATGTTTTGTAATATATCAAACATGTTTATATGGTATTCCTGATATATTTTGTACTGATCACTATTGTACAAATATTGCACCCATATTGTATTTTGTCTTTCTATATTTAATAGAGAACCTGTAAAAATTTAAATATGAAAGACTGAAATTTTTTATAAGACCTGATTATCTTCCAATATACAAGACATTATGGCTGCAAAACAAAACCCAGAGGCATGTTCTTTTATTTTTCTGTCTTCTTCTTTTTCTTCTTTTTTTTTTTTTACCTTTAAATCAATTGCTATGGTATTCATAGTTAATGTATGAATCAATCATCTCATTATGATTTTATATTATTCATTTAAAAATTCATTTGCATTGCTCAAGGACAATATAGTTCTTACAAAATAATTTTTCTTTGTAACAAATATAGTAAGATATAAAAGGAAGGTTTGTGTTATTTAGCAACTCCAGAAGCATTTCCATGCCTGCCTTTATGGAAAAGTGCTTTTGATAGGTCAAAGGCTTGTGTTTGTTTCCTTGGTTTTTTCCAGCTTAGGGTTCAGAATTCTTAACATCACTGCACAAGTTTTGCAGTTGTGCAACTTGAAACCCAAGGAACACACAAACAAAATATTCTACTAAATCCAAAAACTATGCAAAAAGAGGTCAATGTCACGTTAATCAGAGCCCTGTCAATTTTAGCATATAAAATATGCAGAATTAAACTAAAAGGGGAAAGGAATTGGCAAAAAAAATTACATATTGGTTTTATCTTTCAGGGTCAGATGGGACTGTATTTTAAATGATGCTATAATATTTTGAAATAAAATGTAAAAATAAGCAACAATCTGATAGAAATTTCAGTAATCTTGAAAAAGTAGCAATTTTGACTAACAATTCCTGTTTCTAAAGTTATGTCTTGAGCCCATCTCCATCATTGTTTGTGAAGAAGAGGGTTTAACATTTAAATGAATAATTATTGTAAGTGGGAACTGTTTCAGTGGAACATGTCATGATTACAAAAATCAAAAGAAAGTTTAGAAATAGCTTTCCATTCTTAGCTTCTATTACATCCTAGAAAGAAAATAAAAACCCTGACTTATATGAATTATTTTTAATCCAAAAGACCAAAGTTAATTAACAAGTATATTTTTGTTGTTGTTTTGGTTTTGATGAGGGGAATATTTGTTTTCCATGTTATATAAAAGAAGAGGTTACAGAAGCTTGTAAGTATACAATCCATAGCAAACTAAAAATAGGTAAGATAAATAAACTAAAATAGGATAAGTAAATCAACAGTAAACACTGGGAATATAAGAAGCCAGGAATGTGATTATTGCATTTAATGCATTATGGAATAATAAATAAAATCTAGGTGGTAAGGAAAACTCCCTTCTTTATCACAGTATTCTCTCCAGAGGCTGCCTTACTTGGCTGGCTACAAAGAAAAAATATTTTAAAAAGGCTTCACACTGAAATTAAGTGAGGTTATTTTAGCTGGTTCCTGACTAGACCTCAGCCTAGTTAATACATTCAGAACCTAAATCTTGCTGCCCTGAATGGCCTAAATCTCAACTCTGTTCACAACATTCCCTAGCTTAAAATATCTCAGTCCCCAGAATTAAGAACAAATTTCACAAACCTAAGTATGACATGCAAGAAACTTATGATTCTGCTCACTTTTCAATTATGCCACCTCTCTAAGTAATCTCTACTTTCCATGAATGTTTTAATAGTTTTCTTAATAGGGCTAACTTTTCCTCCTTTTTGGACATTTTTCTATGTTCTTCCCATAGTACATCATTACCACTGTTCCATTTCTGTGATTTTATTCTCAGTCTCACTTAGCCTTTAAGGGCCAGATATAACTTCTCCTGAAAGGCCTTCTCAGTATTCTAGGCTCAAAAATCCATGTTCCCGTCTCTGCTATTGTTTGTAAGATAGTGTTTTAATTGTCATTTACAAGTATGTGCCCCCTAGACCGTGTATCCCAAGTGTCAATTATTGTTAGACTCTCCAATAGTTGGCTCCAAGTGGGCCATTTGGCTGGGGTTTAGCTCAGCTGGTTGAGTGCTGCTCTGCATGCTTTGATGACCTGGCCTTGATCACAGCACAGCAAAAACAGAAGAAGAACCTGGCAGCCCTCTCCTGACACAATCCTGAAACAATCAGCCATTGAATACCCTACGAATAACAGAGAAGCACTTACATCATGCTGGGCATGGCACAGTGTTAGGGATTGTCTCATTCTTTTGTACATAGGATTGCTAGGAGTTGGACACCACTCAGTGGCACCTAACAATGGCAACAGTGGGCCTGTAGTAAGCAGATAACAAAAAAAAATGAGTAGGGAAGAAATAATTGGGCAATCTCACAAAAGTGACTGTGAGCCAGAGAATTGATTTTCTTTCCTTAGGCATAAGTACTTTGACTAGAAAAACAAATTGTCAAAATATACTTGGGTAGCCTTTAGGTTGTAAGTGTCTACTTATCTTTCCCCAGCTTTATCAAAGCAAGAGGTTCTGTATCTCAGTTTGTTTTAGAAAAAAAAAGTGATCTCCACATCCTAAAAACTGAAGTCATACAACACAATATATGGTTTGAATTGCATTCCAAAGGTGCCTCTGGTCTTCTCTCATGGCAAGCAGCATGCTTCATTAATAACTCTCCAGACAACTGTTCAAGACAGGCCATAAAGGAAAGAAAACTTTTCCCTATGAAATCAGGAAGAATAATTACAAGAGAGAGACAATTCTTATTAACATATTTTAAATAGTCCAACTAATAGCAGTCTCCTTAATATCCATGTTCAGATTATTTGCCAAATTCTTGCCAGCCAGTTAATTGTGATATGGCCTAGGCATTGACAAAATGCATTTTTTTTACATTCTTCCAATCATGTACTTGAGTTAGGACACACAGTGTTTTTCTTCTATTTGAGTAAGGAATTTATTTCTGCCCCAGGAGTACATTTGATAGAATAATTTGTCTCTGATGGCACATTTCTGCCAAAATCATATATTGACTACAATTCTTTGGATAATAATAATAAAAAAGCTAGTTGATCATAACACTCTGATCCTTCAAGTGGAGTTAATAGCAGTAGGTGGAAGCCATAATTCACATCATAAGTTACATAGCAGTAGTAACTGTAACGGAGCTATGGAAGAGGTGACTTTTCATGCAGAAATGGACTACCACTTAAACATTGAAAAACTACCTTCTCTACTATAGTCTGAACATTCTGCAGGAGGAAAGAAAAGGCATGACTATTTAGCATATTCTCAGTCAAAATTTCCAATGAATTTGAGAAGTTTCCTTTAGTAAATAGTGCAGAATTAGCTCACATACTTTTTTTTAAACTATTTTATGTCTGTATAATAAAGCAGAATATACATGCCTAATAAAATTTGTTAAGTATCACCTAAGGGAAGTGTACTTATTCTTCTATTATATTCAAATAATTGCTTGTATACATCTCTATTTCTTTAATATTTATTGTTATTTCATATCTTGACATAAGAAGTATTCTACAAGGGCTTGATAATTATAGTGAAACCAAACCATTCAGTCCACTCCAGTAAATTTGCATCTGTGTTTCCTGTGATGATATTGCATTTTGTATTCTTTCATATTTCAGAGTGGGTATGTCAAAATTATCAATAGCTGGGAATTATACTCTCTATGAAGCTGAGCCCTAACACACAAAAGTGCCAAACTGATAAAAACATGAATTGAAAAGAAATGAAGCAGTCTCTAATGAACAAGTGAACATGTCTTGCTTATCACTGAAAAATCGATGAAGTAAAACAATTTCTACCACCAAATGAACAAGGTGAAAATCAAACCATCATTGAACCCTATACTTCCCACCTTTAAACCAACCGTACACATGGTACCATCATTCTAATGTGGTTGTTTTTATCACTAAAAGAAAAAGTGTGTTTCTTTAACAACTCCACTTACTCCTTAACCCTCTGTACTCTGAGTTTTGAAGATGTTCCAGTAGTTAATAATGACCTTTTGGTTATCAAAAATCCCTTTTTAAAGTCCACACTACTGGTAAAAGCTATAGTATCTGAAATTTTCTTGAATATTTTCCATGAGACTACAAAGTACGTGTTCTAGTTTCATTAAACAATTACATTAAAATCTTCTTTGTTGTCAGATTCTTTCATTTCACTTTTATCTGTCCCCATAACCAATAGAAATGTTCAAAGCTTCTGCTTTCTACCTTTATCTTGCCTCTCTTCCTGTTATTTTCTCCTTCTTGCTTATCTACTACCTTTAGAATTTCAACTGTAATCTCTATCTGATTGACTCCAAAATATCCAAATACATACATACATACATACATGCATATGTATATATACATATATATTGGAAGCTGACATTCAGGACTGGTTCCTAAAAGAGAAACATATATATGTATATGTGTGTGTGTATATATATATATATACACATACACACACACATACACACATACATATATACATATATACACATACACACATACACACATATATACACATACATACACACATGTATACGTACATATGCATATGTGTGTATATGTGTGTATATATATGTATGTATTTCTCTTTTAGGAACCAGTCCTGAATGTCAGCTTCCAGTCAGGTAACTATATGACTGTTCTAGGGTCAGTTTAACTCCTTAGCCTCTGACTAGCATTCCTAGCCTTTGTTCATATATCAAATATCATCCAGACACTATGTTCTTTGTAGAAGATACAAGGATGAGTAGAATATATCCCCTGCCCTTGTATAGTTCACAACTTAGAAACATATAAAGAGTAATAAAATGCAATAGAGTCTCAAAGATCTGTAGGTATGTATTGTAGTTCTTTCTTCCATTCTCATTTCTTCTAATTGCATCACTATATTCCCATGGTTCCAAACTAAACCACGATGTGAATAAACTCTTGATTTATATGTTATGGTTTGGTCCCCCAAGGTCATGTGTTTAGACATTGGGTAAAGGCTATGGGACTTTGAGAAGCAGGATTCTAGCCTTGCAGAAGTGGTTCCCTGAGGATGGGTTTTTGGAAGTTTTTACCTGGAGCCCTGGTTCTGGTGGCTCTCTACTCCTGATCTGCCATGCTGTGAGGTTCGGTCATAGACCCCATTATGCTGCTTTGCCTGAATGGATAGAAATATTCCAACCATGTTGTTGTTGTTGTTAGGTGCCCTTGTGTGGGTTCTAACTTACACTGTGATTTGGTTCTTCCTCGACACTCTGCCATGCCTGGCACTATGTCATTGCTTCTCTGCTATTCATAGGTTTTCAATGGCTGATTTTTTCTGGATTGCTTTGGGAGTGAATTACTATTTCCTTCTCCCATTTTTGTAGTGCTGGGGATCAAACCCAGGGCATTGGAGAACACAGAGTGGCACTCCGCCACCTGAACTAAACCCCAGCCCCATGAGCTTCCAATAAATCTCTTACCTCCTTAACTTGTTTCCTCTGTCACAGTGATGTACCAGCTAAAACATATGTCATTTCTTCCTGTAATGATGCCTCTGGCTCCTTCTGCTTCTGGCTTCCTTAGCATCTATTAAAAACTCTCTAGGATGGACCTTAACTTATTTTCTATTCCTCCTCAATCAAATTGGGCTATATAAAATTTCCCAAATGTGTCTTTTTTCCTCCTGAATTACTCTTATTTTCCCGGCTCAGAAAATAGAACTCCTATATATTGTCAGGCCTGCAGCTGTAGCCATGTGGTGTCCGATCCCGTCAGATCTCAGAAGCTAAGCAGGGTTTGTCCTGGTTAGTACTTGGATGAGAGACCACCTGGGAACACCAGGTGCTATAGGCTCGGGAGATGGACCCAGCAACCCACTCCCAAAAATCAATCTGCCATTGAAAACCCTATGAACAGCAGAGAAGCACTGACAATAGTGTTTCCCCCATTGCACAGAGGGTCGCTATGAGTCAGATACCAACTCGATGGCACCTAACAACAATAACATATGTTGTCAGAGTTTAGATTAAATTCCAGGTGCCAAGTAATGTTTACTAAACCTTCTATCTAAAGTTAATTTTCTGTGAATTTCCAAGAGCATTTGTTTCCATAACTCTCAAACTTAGAATGTTTTGATTGTATTACAGTTTCTCTCTCCTCTCTCTCTCTCTCTCTCTCTCTCTCTCACACACACACACACACACACACACACACACACACACACAGGTATGCACACACACTAGATGGGGAGCTAGCAACACACACACACTCACACACACATTAGATGGGGAGCTAGCAAAGTGTAAAGACAAAGGTTTTGGAATAAGATGGATCTGCCATTTACAAACTATAATAACTTGTTCAAGTTACTTAACCTCTCTGAGTTTTCATTTTTGATCCATAAAATTAAATGTGATAAGTAATATAAAGTACTTTGAACACAATGGCATATGCAAGTCCTCAATAAAGGTAAGTTATAATAATAATGAATACTGTAAGTAGGAACTTACTGTGGAAGAAACTATTATCTTCTATTTCATTGCATTTGACAGGGTCTAACAGAGGCAAAGGCTCTGTGTTTGACCCTCCATGAATTCATTCTATGAATGAATATACAGATGTGCTACACTCAGATGTGCTATACGTACTAACAATATAATTTTCTCTCTACAAACTCCTCAGGGTTGCCTGCAATCTCATATTATTTTTTGTGTGTGTTACTACTTCCAACATATCTTGGATTCTTTTTTTTAACAAATCATATTCATTTTCTCCCTTCTAACTATGGAATTTCTATAACAACCATCATATGGACACATATTTTTGACCTGTCCAAATATTCTGTTTTTTCAGATTTTATCCATTTCCTAGAACTCCCAATTATCAAATAGTTTATAAGGCAATAAGAGAAAATTTGCCTCTGGGAGAAAGCACTCTACCCAACTACTTGTCCTGGTTTTATGCAGGCTTTACAGGGACATCATTTCTAGGCAGCGAAAAAGACACAATTTATACAGTTACACATCACTTCAGAATCTAAATGTTGAACTATTTGTAATCTTCCCACCTTTTATTTTTTTCACATCATTTCTCCTGTAGGAAAAAGATTCATACATCTAGTAAGAATGGAGATGAATTACACTGATATTTTAGAGCTTAAATAACTGTAACAGTATCCGTGTGTGTGTGTGTGTGTGTGTGTGTGTGTGTGTTTTGAGACAGGCTGTCACTGTCTGGCCTGGAACTCACACTCCTCCTGCCTCAGCCTCTAGAGTATTGGGGTTAGAGGTGTGTGTAACCACATCTGACTTCTATCTTTATATTCCCTAATAATCACAGATTTTTACTTTGTAGGAAAAACACCAATATCAACAGCATTAAATTTTATCATAAAATATTGGCTAAAATAGCAAAAGTAGAAAAATGTTGGGAAGCAGGTAATAAGTGCCTTAAGATGTAACACAAAGAAGTACAATGTCCTACTTGTTAACATATTATTATATCTCTTATCCCAAATTAATTTCCTTTATCATCAACACTATCTTTCTTGAATAATATCTTTATATACCCCTCAGATATTTAATGGTCACCTCAAATATAATAGATTTAAAACAGTCTTGATCCCCCATACTCCTGTTCTCACTGTCTTCCCTGCCTTTGTAAGAGGTGCCCTCACTCAGTCAGTTGCTTACATTAAAAACCTAGGGATCTTCCTTCAGTCTTGTCTTTTTTCATTCTTGACAATGAATCTATCAGCGGTATTTTAGCTTTCTTCATTTCCTAAATATTGCTATGGCTACCAGGACCATATCATTATACATGAGCTTGTCCTCAAATTAAAGATATACATTCTACTTACATCATCACTTGGAAACCCACATTTCTAACTAGTCTCTTTGTTCAACAGGCAGCAGCAAAATTAATTTATTAAAGCCATGTTATATCTCTCCCATGCTTTTTATCTTCAATGACTTCTCATCACAATAAGAAAAAAAAAAATCAAATCTTTACCATGATCTAAGAGGCTATATTGAAGCTGGTATCTGGTAGCTTTCTGACCTCAATTTTTGGGCTAATTTCTCTAATTAGCAGGTCTTTCAGCTTCTCAAAAATTCTGATTTCCCTTCTTCTCAGAGTCTATCTTCCATATTGTGCCATAGTTATTGTCTTTACATTATTTATATCATGGGGGGGGCTTTCTCTTATTGCCTGATATAAAATTGCATGTCTAACATTTAAAAAAAATTTTTTTGTGTGTGGTACTGGGGGGTGAACCCAGGGCCTCACACTTGCATGCTTTCCAAGTGCTGTACCACTGAGCTGTACCCCCAGCCCATTTTGTTTTACTTTTTTTGAGACAAGGTCTCCCTAAATTACCCAGACTGCCTCTAGTCTCGAACTTGCAATCCTCCAGCTTTCCCGAACCACTGAGATTACAGGCATGTGCAATTATGCCTGGCCCCATCTCCAACATTTTCTATCCCACTAACCAACTTTAATTTTCTTTTATATCACTAACTACTCAGTAAGTTTTATTATTTATTTATAGGTTTGTTATCTACTTTTCCAGCTAGAATGAAAGTTTCACAAAAGTGTTTTAGTATTTTTTCTTTTTTTTTTTTGTAGTAACTGTAGTGCCTAAAACAATGCCTGACACTGAATAAATACTTGCTGAATGAATTAATTAAAAAGACAGTGAGTAAAAGGATAGAATAGAAAATATACATTTAATAAATATTTGACTTGTACATATGATTAAAAATAAAAATGATGAAAGACAAAGTTGGTTTGTACAAACTTTGAAGAGCAACATGCTTTCTTGGTTCACATGAAACAGCTACAGATAGGACAGTTTTATTCTATTACTACTGAAAGAAGCCAATTGTCATATAAATGAGACATTCTACTTTATGTTCTATGATAATGATGAATAAAACCATGTTTGATAGGACTTGGAGAAATCTACATATCCTAATCAAAATTATTTATATCTGTATCATTTTCATAAAGTAAAATCTGAATTCCTTGTTTCCTCCACATTAATCCTATATCTATAAACATGTTTTTCTATTAACAAAATTTTAATTAAAATGTTGTTTTAAAGTTTACCTATACCTTTCATTTTAGATTTTCTAATTTTGAATAGAAACGTTAAAGATTCTTTATACTTAAAAACTAACTCATTTTTAGCATATATTTAAGCTTTTTAAAACTGAAATCTATCTTTTAAAAAATCACATTATGTGATCTAAAGGTTAACTAAAAGATCAGAGAATCCTAATTTTTATAATGTGACAAGTGGAAAATTAATATTAAATATGGTATAATTGAATGTTATACTAGTAAATAATATATCTTTCAGTTTTTATTAAGATTCTTACACATTATGATGTTTATTCCTTTCATCAATATACCTGATAGGAAAGAGAAAGAAGAAATAAAAATTAAAATATTATTAGCCACTTGGAGAAGTAAGTGTGACCAAGGACTAGAAAGTTTTCATTAAAATGCAGCACCATACTGAAATTTCCATTTTGATGGATTTATTTAACCACAGGAAGCAATAGATCTGGCTATTAAGAAAAGACCCCTCTGGAGTATATTTGTTTCCTGCATTCAAGAGGGGGTTGACTCTATGGGGAAGATGACACAAGTGTCTTGATATCTTTTTAATGGATTGTCTCACACTTGCTACCTTTTATGTGATAACCAAGCCATACGTTTAGTCTTTGTAGTCCGAGAAATGACATGCAACTTACGCACTGAATTAATGATATAAATCAGACTCAGAATGAAACCTTTCCACTGCTTGGCAATGTTACTACAGCTATGCTGGGTGTCTAAATTTGGTGTCCACAGCCTGTCTGACACATCTCCCCTCTGCAACTGGCCTGCCTTAACTCTCACCTATAGATGGATTTACGGAGCTATTCTCTTATCAATCGTCTGAAAAGTTCTAGTATTGCACAGAAGTACCAGAAAGTTCATATTCTTAAATGTGTATCCATTTCCATTCTTTCAAAAGTAGTACAGAAAATAATCACTGTAATGTATTTACTTTCAAAATATAATAATTTAACAGCTTCCGAGTGTTTATTTAGAAAATCTGCTCCCATGGTGGTAACTACAGGTTCATGACTCTGCATTTGATCCTGTCACTAAGTAGGATTTTATTTGATATTGTATGCTTGCATTTTAATATCGTTTGCATAATTTAATTCAATATATTTTAAATTACCTGAAGTAATTGACTTCAAGGCACAATGACTGTTAATGTCAATAGATTTAGGCAAATCCTAACTCACAGTAATATTGAGTCAATCAAATGAGATAATATAACTTCCTCTCAAGCCTGTGAATCTTATCTAAAAGTTTTATTTTCTTATAAAGTTGAGCTATTGTCTATTAAATATCTATTGTAATCTGGAACCATACTATATGTGATTCAATTTAATTTCTCTGTTTATCTTATTTATAAAATAAGAATTAGATCATCAACTCCATCATCCTTTCCATCATTTTATAAATGAGGAAATATAGATTCTTGGCAGAGGAGTCAGCTTAATGTTAGATGTACAATTGTTAAGTGATGAGCCAGGACTTGAATATAAGTTTATTTAATTTCACCCCATTATTCTATCCACTACACTCCCAATACTTGAAGAAAATAAATTTCTCAGTATGGGATACCAGGTTTCAAAGATGAAAAGCTCCATTATTTACTAACTTTCGTGATTCTTCCCAGATTTAGAATAGATGGTACCATGGATATATTTAACTCCTCTCTAATTTTCCTTAGGCTATCATGGATGTTTTGGCCACTTTCTACTTGACTTATTACCTGAAATAGTCTTAGAAAGATTGGCTTTCTTGATTTGGAATACATTAAAAAGCAGTCTTCTGTAATTCACAATACAGATGAGGAAGACACAATTTAATAAATACATAAATAAATTAAATAGAATTTAGAATGTAATAAGTTTTATGAAAATATAATAATGTGAAAGAAATTAGTAATGTAGGGGGAAAAGAATGTGAGCCGAGTTTCAATTTTAAACAGCATTGCCAGTGAAGACTATATTGAGAAAGACATTTGATCAATGATTGGAAAGAAATGAAGGGTAACTTACTGAATACAACAGAGAAAACTTTGGCAGGCAAAGAGAACAGCCAGCACAAAGGTTTTAAATCCAGTGCAATTGGAGCAGAATAAGAAAGGACAGCTTAGATGGTTGTGGGGGCTGGCCAGTCATGAATAGTCCTCATCTGTCATCATAAGGATTTTGCCTTTTAGTCTAATGGAAATGGGGGCCACGGGGAGTACCTGAATACAGAAATGGCATGGTCTAATATTGCCACAGTCTAATTATTCCATAGGGATCATTCCGGCTGCTGTACTGACAGTGGACTTTAAGAGAACCAAGAAAAAGGAAAACATAGTAATGAGGAGATTTTTATGTTAATCTTGGTGAGAGATTATGATGGCACAATCTAGGGTTACATAAAATGGTGAGCAGTATTTGAATTCTGTATATTATTTTTAGTTAGAGTCAATAGGATGACCTAACATGATGGAGAAAACTGCAGAGGGTAAGTTTAGGTTTGGGGTCAGAGTTAAGAAATGTAAGAGTTAAGATTTGACTATGCTGAGTTTCAGACACTTGTTAGACACAGGAAATCTTAATTCTCCTGTGTTGTTTGAAGTCCTCAGCAGCAACATTGTCACCCTGCCCTTGAATTCAAGTGTGCCCACAAATTCCTTCTTAATAGAGCACTTGAAATAACAAATAAAAATGATACAGTGTCAGACTAGATAAGGTTGCTGACTGTTAACTGAAGCATTAACCAAATGCACAACACAAATGTCCCTAACACTCGATGATAAAGACTTGTGTTTTTACTTTACATATGCATTTGAGGTACAGATTCATTCACAGTGTGTTATTTGGATCAGGATACTGTCATTTTAGAGTTACATTTCCTCAGAAAGTATGTTGTCTTTTTTACTTGGAATCATTAAAACCTGGAGATAATTTACACACCTTATAAGCTATAAATTTGAAATGAAAATATTAGTGCATTCTGAAATTCCATGTATTTCTGTTTAGCTTGTTTAAGCAAAATTAAAACTCAGGAGTCATCTATCTGTTTCCTATTATCTTTTATGTAACATTTCTGGTAAACTAAAATTCTGGGTCAACTTCTTGTCTGAAAAGCATTTAAGGTTAGTACAAAAAAAGCTTGATTTCTTTCAAACAGGGAGCTATTTTTTAGATAGCATTCTACCTTGATATATCTATGTTAATAGGGAGTGAGGTTAAGTGGACCATTAAGCAGGTGGTTTGGTAAATAAGTATAATGTTCAGAGAGCAGAAAGTAAGAACAGAAGAACTCATCTCTGTTGTTACTACTATTATAAATACTAGTATCTGAGAAATAATAATTATGTCTACAAGAAAAAAGAAGGTAAATATAACAGGTAAATGTCTGGAAGCACCAAGACAATTAATTCATTGGATGAGATTATTAGGACTCAAAAAGATCTTGGCAGATAGAATGATGGCAGTAACTGACAAGAGAGCATTTAACAAAGATAAATTATGGTCCTCATTTAGGAACTTTTATGTAGAGAAATATATAATGCTGTGAAAGTTCTCTAATATTACCAAGACAGGAAAATGTTTATGTATTATAAAGCAAAGGAGAGAGCAGAGACATCTAAGGTCTGGTTCTGGATCATTAGAAAAGTGTCTTTGTTGTCTTTGCAAATCAGTATAGGAATGGTAGGTTTACCACTTCTATAATGATGGAAGTCTAACTTGATCTCTAATTCCTTTCTATTTCACATCTATATATTTATAATACTCTAGATAGACTGAGATGATGTCAGTATAGTGATGTAGGTAAACCCCTACTCCAGGTTTTAACCTCTATAATATGCAGGCATGACATCAAAGACATCATTCATGAAGAAAGTGAAAGATTATTGAAAATATAAGAAAATAAAAGACCAAATCACATACCAATAGAGACTGTGAAATTTGCCCTTGAATGAACAGCAGCTAAAGGAAAAGGAAGACATGATGAAGTTAAGTCACTAAACAGAAGATTTCAAAGGGCAGCTTGAGAAGACAAAATCAAATATAATGACATGTGCAAAGAATTGGAGACAGAAAACCAAAAGGGAAGAACACAGTCTGTTTTTCTCAAGCTTAATGGATTGAAGAAAAAAATTCAAACCTGAGGTGGCAATAGTGAAGGATTCTAGAAGGACAATATTCAATGATGCAGGAGACATCAAAGGAAGATGGAAATGAAACACAGTCATTATACCAAAAAGAATTGGTAGATGAAAAACACTTTCAAGAGGTTGCATAAAATCAGGAACCAATGGTACTGAAGGATGAAGTACAAGCTGCCTTGAAGGAACTGGTGAAACAAAAGGCTCCCTGAATACCAATAGAGATGTTTCAACAAACAGATATAGCACTGGAGGTGCTAACTTGATTATGCCAAGAGATTTGGACAACAGCTACCTGGCCAACTGACTGAAAGAAATCCATATTTGTGCCTACTCCCAAGAAAGGGGATCCAACCAAATGTGGAAATTATCAAATGATATCATTAATATCAAATGCAACCAACATTTTGCTAAAGAGCATTCAAAAGTGACTGCAGTAGTATATAGACAGGGAATTGCCAGATAATCAACCTGAATTCAGGGAGGGTGTGGAACCAGGGACATCATTGCTGACATCAGACAGATATTAGCCAAAAGCAGAAAATACCAAAAAGATGTTTATCTATGTTTTATTGACTATGCAAAGGCATCTGACTATGTGGATGATAACAAATTATGGATAACACTGCAAAGAATGGGAATAACAGAGCACTTAATTGTACAAATGAGGAATCTGTACATGGACAAGTAGTTAGTTGTTCAAACAGAACAAGGAAACACCGCCTGGTTTAAAGTCAAGAAAGGTGTACGTCAGGGCTGTATCCTATTACCATACCACTTCAGTCTCTATGCCCAGCAAATAATCAGAGAAACTGGATTTTCTGAAGAAGAATGTGGCACCATGATTGGAGGAAGACTCATTAACAACCTGCATTATGCAGATGACTCAACTTTGTTTGCTGAAAGTGAAGAGGATTTGAAACACTGACTAATGAAGATCAAAGAACGCAGCCTTCAGCATGGATTGTGCCTTAATGTCAACAACAACAAAAAGTTCTTATAACTGGGTCAGTACTCAAATTCATGATAAATGGGGAAAAGACTGAGGTTGTCCAAGATTTTGCTTTACTTGGTTCTACAATCAACATCCATGGAAGAAGCAGTCATGAAATCAAAAGATACATTGCACTGGGAAAAGCTGTTGCAAAAGATCTCTTTCAAGTGTTGAAATGTAAAGATGTTCACAGGGAGGATGAAGGTGCTCCTGACTCATGCCATGGTATTTTCAGTCACATCATGTGGTTGTGAAAGCTGGACATTGAATAAGGGACACAGGAAAATAATTGATGCTTTTGAATTCTGTTGCTGGAGATGAATATTAAATATACCATAGAATGCCCAAAGAACCAACAGATCTGTCCTGGAAGAAGTATAAACAGAGTGCTTTTTGGCAGCAAGGATGGCGAACCTGTGTCTTACTTATTTTGGGTATGTTATCAACAGGGACCAATCCCTGGAGAAGGACATCATGTTTAGTTGCGTGGTGGGCCAATGACAAAAAGGAAGAGCCTCAAATAGATGGGTTAACACAGTGGCTGCAACAATGGGCTTAAACATAAAAAGACTGTGTGCCTAACACAGAATCAGGGAGTGTTTTTATTCTGTTGTACATAGCATCACTATTAGTTAGACCTGAGCAGAGTAGGACTGTATATGTACTTCAAATAAGTACAGTACATACTAAAGATAACTTAAAAAATAAGATTCAATGAATGGGCTTCACAGGTTTTCTAAATTATTCCTGTCCATTATCAGACATAAATTCCATGGGAAACAAAATTATATTCTTGAAAGGTACCGTCCCATATTTATTTAACAAATATTTGGAAAATCTTATGATATATAAAACTGTACAAAGAGTTTTCAGGATGAATTTTTAATAAAAACTAACTTTTTTCTCTAATGAGAATCATTTCATAAGCTTTTGTTTCTATCTTAAAATTTGAAAGTCATTGACTCTCATCACTTTTCATAAAATAAATCATAGATTTTTAGAAGTTGTACCTCTCTTTGATTGTTTCTGGTCAAAATGTAATTCATATCTATGTAATCATAAGACAATTTTTCAGAGATTTACAAAAATAAAATAGCACAAAATAAAATAAAGGTCTCTGCAGCTTCTCATTGCAGTTCTGTGTAGCAGTAAAGAAAACAGATTCCATCTGACTAAATGCTGAAGCTGAATAGGCCAGTTCTTGTATATTGCATAAAATTCCTCTGGGACATAACAGTCCTGTTCTTTAGAACCCAAGAAGATTTTGTCAGCTTTCTCTTGACAGTGAAAATCCAGAATTATTCACAGTAAGTATAAGACTTAATTAGTAGCTTTTGGCCTCTTGACCTTATTAAAAACCACACTGGATTGGCACTTTTTATGAAGAGGCAAAGAGATCATTTTTGTTGTGATTCTTTGTCATATGAACCATTAAAATGCTAAACAATGTCCACTATTTTGAATGGCTTTAGTACACTGACAAAAAATATTTCAGGACAATGTCCTCATGTTGTTGTTAAGTGTTATCACATTGGATCCAACTCATAGTGACTCTATATACAATACAATGAATTACCCTCAACACTGTGCCATACCTGCCACTATGTCAATGCTTCTCTGTTATTCATGTGGTTTTCAATGGTGGATTGTTTCAGGAGTGGGATGCCAGATCCTTCTCTTTTTTTTGTATTCACAGCATCCAATATTTCTTTATTGCATTGGAGAATACATGGTGTTCTATGTCTTGATGATAGAATTTTGAACATGAGCAAAATATCTAATTCAACTAGGATTAAAAACCTAAGCATGCTGCATACCTATAATCCCAATAACTTGGGAGGCAGAGACAGGAGGGTTTGAGTTCTAGGATATAGCTTGTTGTTGTTGTTAGGTTCTGACCAGTTTATATCCAACTCATAGCAACCCTGCATACCACAGGTGAAACACTATTGTCAGTGTTTGTTTGCTCTTCAGAGAGTTTTCAATGGCTGACTTTTTCACGGGGAGTAGGTTGCCGGTCCTTCTCCCAAGCCTACAGCATCAGGTGTTCTCAGGCTGCTTCCCATCTAAGTACTAACCAGGCCTGACCCTGCTGAGCTTCCAAGATCTCACAGGATCAGATGCCACAGTGATATGGCTGCAGGACATAGGTAACCTACAGAATTTAGTGAGATCCTATCTCAAAATAAAAAAAAAAAAATAGAGGTTGTGGATGCAGCTTAGTGGCAAAGTGTTTTCTTAGCATTCACAAGGTCCTGGTTTCTACCCTTAGTACTGGAAAAAAAAATAGAAAGAAAGAAAGAAAGTAAAAAAGAAAAAAAGAACCTAAACTTGCATCTTTGCAGATAAAATGATGAAATTTTTATTCAACAGTTTCCAGCCTAATTATTTTCCCATGGCAGTTTTTAAAAAGAATAAAAAATGGAAATGATCTACTGAATCTTAATTTTTCTCTGTTTAGCCCATGCTACCTTAGACAGGTAAGGTCTAGATGGCAACATTTGTACCACAACAAAGGAAAGGAGTCCCCATATTCATTTTCAAGTAGTAGAAGGAACCTGGTAGCAAAGTTCTCACAAACCCTGCAGCTTTTGGAGTCTCAGCTGCCCAGCCACCAACAGCATAGTTTCCAGACCTCTTTTAGATACAACCTCAAATCCTCATGCACCCATTTCCCTTTAGTTCTGTTGTGCCTGTAGGACATAAAAGACAGTTTACAGATAAGTATAAGCACAGGACAACCTCATACTTCAGCAGAACATAAATGTTCCTCTATCTTTTAAGCAATTGCTATAAAGAAGTGGCACTATTCATACAACATTTACAACTATTGACCTCTTTTGCTATCTGGTTCACCCCTTTCTATCTTATCCTAGAAAAATAGATTACTTTTTAATTTTTCAATATTTAATTGATAATTGGAGTAAGACAGTATGTAATTCTTCAGGATAGAAACTTTTTATTATACATTCTGCTTTATGATACTTAGGAAGAAATTTAATGCTATTATCATATGTAATATATTTTCTGTTTCCTATTTTAATAAAATCTTTCATACTTTCAATGTATTTGAATATATTATTAGCCTAATGTCACATAAATGTAGATATGTTAATGATCATTCAATGAACATCTAAATGGCCATTTTATCTTAGCACTCCAGTTTTCTTAATTGCCTATGATATATTAATGAAACATGTATCTTACATTCAGAAACACATAGCATCAAGTTTTCCCCCTATGTCAAGTCTATAAGCATGCTGCAATGGTTTTAGAATACTTTTCCTCTACTTTTAATCTAGAAGAAATTTACTGACCTTTGTTGAAGGTATTCATCTCCCCATCCCCATGATCAAAACAATGCTGTCATGAATTCTAAGAGACAAAATTTTAAACATCCAACAATAAAAAGAAATCTGTGATATTTCACTTACTCAGGATATCTGAATCACCCTTTGATGTAAATGCTATTTTGTTTTCTATGACCTCTCTTGAATTTAAATTGCATATTTTAATCTCTTCACAAGCTTACATTTCATCACTTTAGTGCTATTCTCCCTGTTCCCACAATATATTCCTGAATCCCTTTTCAAATATATGTCATCATCTTTTGAAATGTGCTTACTCATGAGTCCCAGAGTCTTCCTCTCCCTCAATTCCTGGAAACTGAGTGTGAGGAAAGTTCTTGAGTAATACTCATGTTTAAAAGAGAACCTACAAAATTGATGTCTTCAGATCAGAAGTATAATACCCCCCTTCATTCCATTCAACTGCTTCCACTTCTTCCTGAGTGAAGACCTTAAATAAAAAGCAAAATCACATTGCAACATTTGCTGGGGCTGTGATATAGGCACACCACACCTATCCTTACTGCAAAAGTCACTTCCCTTAGGATGGTTCTCTTCTTTCCCAGGCAGTGGAAGTAATTGCTTTTTAGTACTCCTTATAGCATTTTGCATTTAAATCTCCTATAACTCATATTACTTGTATGGCAATTGTGCATTTATATATCTTTCTTCCTTACCAGACAGTGAGTTTCTTATAGACAGGAAATGTATCCTTTTGCATCTTACATATTGACTGGTAGAAAATCTGTATTGGCTATATCATTAAACCAAATAATCAGTTATTTTTTCTATATGTGAAAACGTATAACCTGCTATAAGAGGTAAGGTGGAACTTAATCACAATTCTGTTCTAAATTAATATTATGCTGGAATTGAATAGTGGTAGACCTATGGCCTAGTACATCAAGGGAATACTGCATGGCCACTAGAACAACCTTTCGTGTTTTAATTTTTTATGCCATTTTACAAGTATACATGAAGGGCTGGGTATATTTTTCAGTGGCAGAGTGTATGCTTAGTATGAGCATGGCACAGGGTTTAATTCCCAGCTCCTCAGAATAAACACATGTATGTACACACACACACAAACACACACACATGGTATACGTGATATTTATATTTGATTGTCATGACAAATACACCAACCAAAATAAACTTATATGAGGAGAAACTTATTGGGGCTCACAGTTAGAGGACCAGTGTGTAACGGCATCTAGCAGGGATGGTAGCAGCAAGTGGCAGAGTCCATCATGGACAACTTCATGGCATTGCAGCTCAGAAGTAGAGAACAGAGAGATAAACCAGAACTGTGGGTCTAGGTAAAAACCTACAAAAGCCCACCCCCTGTGACTAACTTCTGCAAAGTTAGATCCCAACTTCCAAAGTTTCCGTACTCTTCACAAACAGTACCATTAGCTGGGGATTAAACATTAAAGCACATGACTTTTGCACGCATTTCACATTCAAACCATGACAATATTCAAATTCATCCAGTTGCCTGGGGGCTGTTTTGCTCCAATCCAAAACCAAATGGAACCCCATTTTGGAAGGAAATAAAAATGGTTTTAATTATTACAACTAAAGTATCCTTCTGCTTTATATCCAAGAACCAAGTGGGGTGGGAGCAAATAACTCAGATGCCTGCTTTATCTGTCATTCCTATATCTTAGCCTGATATGAAACTCTACTTCACTCCCCAGGGGATTCAGCTGAAGCCTGACTTTCAGACCATTACAAATATCTCATTTTCCTCACTATAGATTGTCCCTTTTCCCCAGAAAGGATTCTTTATTGTTGGTGCCTGCAAAGTAGGCAACTGCCTATATCATGTGGTACAAACATTACAACCTTTGCCTTATAATAAAAGTCTATATCCCATGTCTCCAGTTAACTGTAGAGAAATGGTTTTCTAATATCTGCTTAAGAAATTAGCAATTGCGATGAAAAATCTAACTATTAAGAAGATTGTTTCTGACATGGGCACTAAGACACCTTGAGAAGGCACAATCAGAGGTTGATTTCTGCTTTTTCTTTATGTCTTCCTAAATCTGGGGCTAGCTAATTGCTCTCTCTGACATAGGGAAAAGATGATGCAAGAAAGTGTGAATCAACAAAAACTCTTTAAATACAGTTGACACTTTCACCTTGCTGCAATAATAATAAGTCCCAGCAAGTGAGCGTCTATTTTGTGCCAGAGTCAGCACTTATTTAGCTCATATATTATTCACAAATGATCCTCACCATGACCAAGTAAGTTAGATATTAAGGCTCCATCTTGTAGAGGTCATGTGGCTGCCCAAGCAGAAAATAAATGGTAGTAAATTATATTGATGTGCAAGGAGCTCTGCTATATAACATAATTTGATGGCTTATGATATATTTCCTTGTGATTTTGAGAAGAGAACCATTCTAATTATTTTAACAATAACAGGAAAAAGACCCTCAAAAGTTATCCCTTTACCCTAATAAATGCCATTTCAATTAGAGTAATGGACATAGATTTCATGAAAAACTTCAAAAACCCTACATGAAGCAATGTATCCAAAAATGTAATTAGTTTGTATATTTACATAAAACACCATTATATTTTTTTCAGTCACCAAAATGGTCAAACTTTACTCTTTCAAACTAGAGGATATATCCACTCTCATTTGCAAATTAAATTTTGTGAAAGAGATCACAGAATGGTTGTACCATTATAAAGAAATCTTTAAAATAGTTCTCAAGAATGAAATGACATTTTAATTTTAAATATTAATATTTAGTGAATTTTAATAGCTCACATTCTAGAAAGAATTTAAATAATTAGAATATTTTAGGGTCTCTCTTTTAATTGTAGACACATTTAAGAAAATAGTATTCCATAGAAGAGAGAAAGCGTTTGGGTTAAGTTTTATGCAAGACAAAGGACTTGAGTGGCAAGTGCACAGTCTAGCAAATCTGCAGTGCTAAGTTCAGGCCTTGGTTCTGGCACTTGCCTATTAGCCCTGCCACTAACCTCTGCCACTCACCTCTTTGAGTTACAATGCTGGTTTCTATAAAATAAAAAATCTAGAGGGGATAATCTCAAAGGAAACTTCCATTTCCTAGGAGAAAAGTCCTAGTACTCATTAAACTTTTCCCAACAATCTTTCAATAGGAAACTTGCTATTGATCAGAATAATCAAAAGAAAATCTAATTTTTGGTGCAGATGTTTAATTGGGTAATGAACTCCTCTGAGAGTGATAAATCAGAAATTGGTAATGATTAACCCTCCAATTTGTTGATAATCATGTGCTCTCTACTTTCCTGATGTGATGGGCATATGTATTCCATACAGCATGATTGGACAAAGGCAGGATATCATAAATTTATGGTTTATTTCAAACTTTAAAGAAAAAACTTTCATGAAACTAGTCAGTCTTCATTTTAATATGCTTTCCAGATTTAGCACTGAGGAAAATCAAAACTTGTTTTTCAAGCAAAATTTGAGAAATAATGACAGTTCCACAGAGTTTAATGAAAAACTTGCTTTTATGAATGCATGCACAATCCAGCAGATTCCGTGGACATGTCAAAGCTGAGATTTGAAATGAAGCTATTACCATAGAAGATTGACAGGATCAAGCCAGATGATAAAGCATAGGTTTCCATGCCCAAAATATTTTTTTAAAGCAATGATAGTTTGCAGAAATGGGTCCTTTTAGTTTGTTTCTCAGATTCGGATTCTTGTTCTCCATATGTAGTGAAATGAAAACCATCACTTTGCTCTGTCACTTGAGAGTCAGGCCCTTTACTTCTGAGAAACAGAAGTAAATTGTAGCTGCGCTCACAGACTGGAGGCCGGGCTGTCTGCACACTAGTTCCTCCTTCCTATATGTGACCAAATTACTTTAAAACTGTGAGTTATAGTATGCTCACTTATTTAAAGAAAAACAGAGGTACCTAAGTATTAGATTCCTTTGTAGATGAAAGGGGCTAACCCTTAAAAATGTTAAGTAAAGTTATTGGCTAGTAATAAGCACTGAAGACACTGTAGGTTTTGTTTTTGTCCCTTAATTTAAAAAAAAATCTGTGAAGCATAGCTCCCAGCTTGTAAAAATCAGCAAAATATTAATAATCATGACGGCTACTCATTACTGAAATCATGGTACCTTTCTTCTGCACAAAATTACCCAGAATGGGTTAAAGGTTTCCTTGTCTGGCACTCAGGTAATGTTCCTAAAGCCAGAGTTGCAGCTGGGCCTTTTCAAAAAAGTGTCTGCCCTGCCTGGGGCCAAGGAGGGTAGGAGCAGCAGTAAGGCAGGGCAGGGCTCTTCCTGCTGCTCTGAGGGCACAGCTGCTGTTTACCACTGTGGGTAAAAGGGATCCCACACTCAAACTCCTCCACTATGTACATCCTCCTGCATTCTTCTGTTACAAGGACATAAAGAGGATGTAAATTCTCTGCCACAAAGAAACAACTCTGAAAAACCCCTGGCCTTGCAAACTTCTTATCCTGAATTACTCTCCATTTCCCTCATTTTCTTTTCTCAATGCTTATGATTATCCAGGCAACATGTTTTCTTCCTAATATCCTTTTTGTTATCTACTTCCTTAAATACAATTTGCAAAGCATTATTGAATGCACACACACACACACAAAGGATAAAGACTTATTCCTATTTTCAAGGCACTGATAATGCAAATAAATAAGATAAACAAACATGAAACATACAATGATAGTTTGATTTTCTTTATGATTCTGCTGCTCAGGTCCCTGCATCAGAGTCTAGTTTATAATCTTCAGGTAAAGCATTAGGTTGCTGCTAGTATGACAGCCTCTAGTTATATGTGGCTGTTTAAGTTCTAATTAATTAAAATTAAGTAAAACTAAAAATTCAGTTCGCCAGTCACATTAGCTACATTTCAAGCACCCAATAACCACATCTGACAAGTGGCTACCTTAATGGCAAGGGCAAGAGAAAATTCCTGTTATTCCAGAAAGTATATTAGAGAGATCTGATCCAAAGTTCTTTGCCTTCTGGTATGTTTTTCATCAATGGAAATGCCAAAGTTATCCAATTAATTTCTCTTTTACAAAGTAAGAAAGAACTTTTTTTCTTTAATAAGTTACAGTGCAAACAAATCAAGTGAAATCTGAGCTTTAGAAGACTGATCTACAGCAATATAAATATAAATGATATTTTAGTCAAGGATTTCATCAGGTAAATTTTAAGTCATGTATAAAAGGGCTTCTTGGGGGTGATTTCTGACTGCATATCAACCAAAAATGATTTCAGCTAAATATGATCAGTTTCAGAAATGACTTACATGTAAACACAATGGCATTGAGAGCAGTTGTGCCTGTGAGAGGAAGAAATAATCATTGATAGTGATGATATTTCTTATTTGGTACCTCAAAAATGCCCACCCAAAGGAATCTAACATATGTCCACTTAGAGACAAAACAATAATAGCAACAATAAAACTAAATTACAATGCTTATCTCCACAGATTCATTTGATTTGTACTACAAAATGTTTATGTGATGTAAACCCTGATGTCAAGGGCTGTAAGCATATAAAGTTGACATGTCTGCCCTAGGGTTAACAAATGCCACTACACAGTGCAGTAATATTGCCACCAGGTGAATCAACCCTCTCTAAACTCTTACTTGGGCTTTGGTACTTATTTAAGTAGGCAGAATTGAAGGGAACACAATTCATAAACAGTCTTTTACCAAATGCTCACCTCTTCATTTCAATTCTCCATGCACTCAGGCAATATGCAAACTCAAAAAAAGTATTTTCAAAACACAGTAGAGTAGATCTTGCTTCCCATAGACTTTAAGCAATGCAGGACTTGTTGGATTAGTAAATTTTGTTTGAAGTTCCTAATTCATTGTTTGTACTTCTCTGCATTCAAAATCTTTCTATGGTGTCTTCATTGTCTTTTGGGGTCAGGAATCTGTTCTCCCGACTGCCTCAATACAAAAGTTGAAGTCACCTAGACTATGTAATAGTCTTCAACTTTTATCTTTTGCTCCTAATTATTGCCAGATGCAATCTAATTAAATCCACCAGGTGTCTCCCCTCAGGTTAGAATCCCTCACAGAATCCTTGCTAAGAATAAAAAATGGAACAATGGAATGCCAAATATGTAATGAACTCTTCATGGGCAGGTTGAGAGAGAGGCTTTCAAAGGTTTTTTTTTTTTTTTTTTTTGCTCACTATAATTGAAGAAGTGACAAGAAATTAACTAAAACTGTGTAGGCAGTGATGTACAAGATTATTCTGTCATTCTGTTGCTTTTCAACATATTTATTATCGCAAAGTTTCTTTTCTTAATCTAACAGAAAATGTTATTCACTTGTCATGATAAATATAATAATAAAGCTAAAAAGTACCATGTGGGATTTTTTTCAAATAGACATACTATTTTCCTTCTACTTTCTCAAGGATATGCACATAATATTTAATACATATAATTTGATGAAATAATTTAGAATGTTTTTAAAACATTCTATTATTTTAAAAAAAACATAAGACCATATTTTGATATACCACTTGAAACTGAAACAAAGTTGTTTCTTTAAGTACTTCAAAATCATTAAATCATTTATACAGAATTATACTGAAAAAATAGAGGCTGGAGCTCAGTTGGTAGAGTGCCACTTTGTACTCCTTGAGGTCCTGGGTTTAATCCTCAGCACTGCAAAAATAGGAGAAAAATCTGGCAATTCACTCCTGAAACAACCATTGAAAACCCTATGAGGGTCGCTATGAATTGGACCCTACTCAACAATACCTAACAACAACAATAATAACATATTGAAAAACAAGCCATTCTTACCATGGAATCACTTTCATACATTGGATACTTTATTAGAGGATGTTTGGAAAAATTTAAGTCAAATAATTGAATTCTCAGTTTCATTCAACTCAAAAAGTAATTTTATAGTGTTTTGTACTCTGACTCCAATGTAGTTTCATGTTATCTGTGCATATGATCTGATTTGTTTAAGCAAATAATTTATAACATATATAGTCTCCATATTTCTTAATGCTTATTTTGAAAAGTTGTATGAGAGGACAGAAAAGTGGCATTTGAGATTATAACATTTAATAAAACTCT
>VMDO01009522.1:44449-76853 GCA_007922755.1 Pedetes capensis | reverse complement strand
CAATCCATCTGGTGGAGGGTTTTCCTCTTTTGCATTGACCTGCCACTCTCCCAAACATGATGTCCTTCTCCAGGGATTGATCTCTCCTGACTACATGTCCAAAATATGTAAGACGCAGTCTGGCCATTCTTGCTTCCAAGGAGCACTCTGGTTGCACTTCTTCTAGGACAGATTTGTTGGTTCTTTTGGCAGTCCATGGAATATTCAATAGACGTCTCCAGCACCACAATTCAAAAGCATCAATTCTTTTTCTGTCTTTCTTGTTCAACATCCAGCTTTCACAACCATATGATGCGACTGAAAATATCATGGCATGAGTCAGGCGCACCTTCGTCTTCAATGTGACATCTTTGCTTTTCAATACTCTAAAGAGATCTTTTGCCACAGCTTTTCCTAGAGCAATGCGTCTTTTGATTTCTTGACTGCTGCTTCCACAGGTGTTGATTATAGAGCCAAGCAAAGCAAAATCTTGGACAACCTCAATCTTTTCTCCATTTCTTGTGAAGTTGCATGCTGACCCAGTTGTAAGGATTTTTGTTTTGTTGATGTTTAGTCGTAACCCATATTGAAGGCTATGATCTTTGATCTTCATCAGTAAATGTTTTAAATCCTCTTCACTTTCAGCAAGCAGAGTTGTCATCTGCATAACGCAGGTTGTTAATGAGTCTTCCTCCAATCTTCATGCTGCATTCTTCCTCATAAAGTCCAGCTTCACGGATTATTTGCTCAGCATATAAATTGAAGAGATAGGGTGAAAGTATACAGCCCTGACGCACACCTTTCTCAACTTTAAACCACTCAGTGTTCCCTTGTTCTGTTCGAAAAACTGCCTCCTGGTTCATGTGCAGATTTCTCATGAGCACAATTAGGTGTTCTGGTATTCCCATTTTCTGAAGTGTTATCCATAATTTGTTATGATCCACACAATCAAATGCTTTTGCATAGTCAATAAAACATAGATAGACATCTTTTGGATATTCTTTGCTTTCAGCTAATATCCACCTGACATCAGCAATGATGTCCCTGGTTCCCCACCCTCTTCTGAATCCCACTTGATTTTCTGGTAATTCCCTGTCTATATACTGCTGCAGTCGCTTCTGAATGATCTTTAGTAGAATTTTGCTGGTGTGTGATATTAATGATATCATCGGATAGTTTGCACATTCAGTTGGATCCCTTTTTTTGGGATTAGGCACAAATATGGACCTCTTCCAGTCAGTTGGCCAAGTAGCTATTTTCCAAATCTGTTGGCATAAACGTGTTAACACCTCCAGTGCTGCATCTGTTTGTTGAAACATCGCTATTGGTATCCCATCAATTCCTGGAGCCTTGTGTTTCACCAGTTCTTTCAAGGCAGCTTCTACTTCGTCCTTCAACACCATTGGTTCCTCTTCATATGCAACTTCTTGGAATGGTTGGTCATCTACCAATTCTTTCTTGTGTAATGACTCTGTGTATTCTTCCCGTCTTCTTTTGATGTTTCCTGCATCATTTAATATTTTCCCTGTAGAATCTTTCACTACTGCCACTCGAGGCTTAAATTTTTTTTTCACTTCCTTAAGCTTGAGAAACACAGAATGTGTTCTTCCCTTTTGGTTTTCTGCCTCCAGCTCCTTGCACATGTCATTATAATATTTGTTTTTGTCTTCTCGAGCCTTCTTCTGAAATCTTCTGTTTAGTTCCTTAACTTCATCATGTCTTCCTTTTACTTTAGCTGTTCGACTTTTGAGGGCAAGTTCTACTGTCTCTTTTGATATGTAATTTGGTCTTTTCTTTTTTTCTTGTCTTTTTAAGAACTTTTTGCTTCCTTCTTGAATGATATCTTTTATGTCATGCCACAACTCTTCTGGTCTCCTATCATTTGTGTCTAATGCATTAAACCTATTTTTGAGGTGGTCTCTGAACTCAGGTGGGATATACTCAAGGTCATACCGTGGCTCTAGTATACTTGTTCTAATTTTCTTCAGCTTCAGTTTGAATTTGCATGTGAGAAGTTGATGGTCTGATCCACAGTCAGCACCTTGTCTTGTTTTGACATTTTGTATACAGCTTTTCCATCTTCTCTTACCACATATGTAGTCAATTTGATTCCTGTATGTTCCATCTGGTGAAGTCCATGTGTATAGTCTCTGTTTATGAAGTTGAAAAAATGTATTTGCAATGAAAAGGTCATTGGTCTGACAAAATTCTATCATGCAATCTCCAGCTTCGTTTCTGTCACCAAAACCATATTTTCCAACTACTGAGCCTTCTTCTTCATTTCCAACCTTTGCATTCCAGTCACCAGTGATTATCAGTATGTCTTGATTGCATGTTTGATATATTTCAGATTGCAGAAGCTGATAGAAGTCTTCCCTTTCTTCATTTGTGGCCTTAGTGGTGGCTGCATAAATTTGAATAATAGTCGTATTAACTGGCCTTCCTTGTAGGTGTATGGATATTATTCTATCACTGACAACATTGTATTTCATGACAGATCTTGAAATGTCTTTTTTAATGATGAATGCAACCCCATTTCTCTTTAGTTTATCATTCCCAGCATAGTAGACCATATGATTGTCTGACTCAAAATGGCCTATGCTGGTCCATTTTAGCTCACTGATGCCTAGAATATCAATGTTTATGCACTCCATTTCTCTTTTAACAATTTCTAATTTGCCTAGATTCATACTACGTACATTCCATGTTCCAATTATTAATGGATGTTTACAGTTGTTTCTCCTCATTTTGAGTCATGCCACATCAGCAAGTTGAGCACCCTAGGGCTTTACTCCATTTCCGTCATCACGGTAGACTCTCCTTTGAGGAGGCAACTCTTCCCCAATAGTCTTTTGAGTGCCTTCCAACCTGGGGGCCTCATTTTCCGGCACTATATCTGACAGTGTTTCTTTGCTATCCATAGGGTTTTCAATGGCTAGTTGTTTCGGGAGTGATTCGCCAGGTCCTACTCCCTAGTCTGTCTTAGTCTGGAAGCTCAACTGAAAACCTGTCCACCATGGGTAACCTTGCTCATGTCCGAGGTTACAGTGGCAGAGCTCTCAGCCTCATCGCGACACGCAAGCCCCCACAGTGCGGCAAACTGACAGACGTGTGGGGGATTTCCAGTACTATCACTGATAAAATACTTATTTTAGCCAGGTACAGTGGTGCATGCCTGTAATCCCAGTGACTTGGGAGGCAGAGGCAGGAGGATCTCAAGTTCAAGACCAGAGGCAGTCTGTGTAATTTAGCAAGACCCTGTCTCAAAAAGTAAAAAAAAAAAAAAAAAAAGGGGGGGGGCTGAGGGTGCAGCTCAGTGGTACAGCACTTGCAAAGCATGTAAGCATGAGGCCCTTGGTTCAACCCTCAGTACCATCAAAAAAAAAAAAAAAAAAGCAAACAAAAAAATTTATTTTACAAAATCAATTTCATCTCTCTCTCTCTCTCTCTCTCTCTCTCTCTCACAGGCTTTAGTTCTAAAAAAGCAGTCTTCCCATTTGAGTCATTTACATGCAGTTTTCCCCATCACCTAGCCAAGAACTTTTCTACAAATACTGCATAATTTTCTAATACCATATATATGTGGCCATTATTTTCCTGTCCTCTGGTTTTCTTACCTTCAAATGTGTTCCATTGTTTTCATTTTCTGACTCCTACACATTTATTGATTTCTATATTTCTATTCTTTCTAAGATTCATTGTTCCTTTTTTCTTCTCCCAATTTAAAAACAATATGCCTTAATGAGGACCATAGCACCGTAGGTGAGGCTTTGGAGCCACAAAGATTTTTACTTGACTGCTGACTCCAATCCCTATCTTGGACCAGGAATATCATGTCTCTGTGTTTCTATTTCAGTGTCTGTCAAATGGGGATAGGAATGGTACCTGTCTTGTAGAATTGTTGTAGGGATTAAATGAGATAATGCATCATCTGAAAAGAGCAGCCACGCCCTCCCTTTTTGGCTAAATAGTCTCAAAATCTTTTTCTGTTAATACCAAAATGCCAGGTCCGATCCCCTGCAGGTTATATATAATATCTCATTTAATCATCATAAGAGCTCTATTCATCCCATTTTGCAGAGGAGGTAAGTAAGTCTTACAGAACCCAAGTCTCATTTACTCAAGTTCACTCAGTGAGTGGGTAGCAAGACTGACATTCAAACCCAGCTGCCTTGTTTCAGAGTCTGAGCCCTGGAGGACTAACAGTTTTCTTGCTGGATTTCTGTATCTAACCTCCATATCCTTCTTGTGGATGGATCACATTTTTCTTCTTGTTCTTTGTAAAGTGTATTTTCTACTTTTGACTTTATATTGATCTTACCACATCAAATATTTTGACAAGCAAAATGGATAAGAATAAAAAATATTGATATGAAGTCGTTTCTGTACAACCTTTCTCCCATAAATTCTCATTTTTGTTTTACTACTTTTAATTCTGTATCTACTTTCTGGCCTTTTAGAGACCTTGTCTGTAAATACAGTGACTTTTTAAAACATCTTTGCGATTTCCTGGCATTTTAAACCCATTCTGTTATCTTTGTTATGTCTTTTTCACACTTGCTATGGGTTTGCCTTTAGCTTGTCACCCAGAGATTCATGTGCAGGAAGCTTAGTCCCCACTATCATGCTTTTGAGAGATGGTAAAGCCTTGAAGAGGTTCAGCCTAGTGGGAGGTACTTGACCCTCGTTGTTGTTGCTGTTGTTAGCTGCCCTCGAGTCAGGCCCAATTCATAGCGACCCTATGTACAATAAAACAAACACTACCTGACACTGCCATGCCAGTACTATGTCAGTGTCTCTGTGCTATTCATAGGGATTTTGATGGCTGATTATTTCGGGAATGGGCTGCCAGGTCCTTTTCCCAAACCTACAGCACCTGGTATTCCCAGGTGGTCTCCCATCCAAGGACTAAACAGGCCTGACCCTGCTTAGCTTCTGAGACCAGACGGGATCTGACACCAGGGTGGTATGGCTGTAGAAAATTGGCCCTCCTTATCATTAGGTGCCAGTGAGTTGGGTCTGACTTAGCAACCTTCACAGGGTTTTCAATGGCTGATTGCTTTCAGGATTGTGGTACTGGGTATCGAACTCAGGGCCTCAGAGAGCACAGAGCAGAACTCTACCAGCTGAGCTAAACACCAGCCCACCATTGGCCCTCAGAAGGGATTAATGCCCATCTCTTGGGAGTTCCAGGTGTCACATCTAAATGATGAACCCCCAAATATGTTACAATGAATGTATCTCCCTTCACCCTGTTTGGCTCTCAGGAAGGCTGATTGCTGATGACGGGTAAGATCTCTCAAAGCAGAGAGACAACCTAAGACAGGCACAGTCCCAGAGAGGCCAGCAGGTGTTATGTCTAAATCCTGCACCCTCAAATATGTTATAGTGAATTCATCTCCCTTCACCCTTTTTGGCTCTCAGGAGGGCTGATTGTTGATGACGGGTACAATCTCTCATAAGCAGAGAGACAACCTAAGACAGGCACAGTTGTGGAGAAGCCATCAGGACAGGCAGGACTACCTGGAAAGGCCAAGATGCCCACCTGTTCACTGTGTCCTTTGTTAAACATTACAAAGGCTTGCTGGTGCATGCAGTAAAATGAGTTTCTGAAAACACTAACTGATGTCCTGGCTTCTGGAAGGCCACTTATTGATTATCTCTTGGGATTTAGAAGCAATGTCCGGAGAGTCTTCCCTGCCCTAATCTTACGTCCGATTGTTAAAAGGAAGAGATTAGAGAAACAATGACAGGTTAAAAAAGTTCATACATTTTTTTTCTGTTCTGTAATTTGTTACTAAGAAATAAAGTTTATATATAATGAAGCTAGGAGAGAGCCTTAGCAG
Organism: Pedetes capensis; assembly: GCA_007922755.1. Taxonomy (NCBI): domain Eukaryota; kingdom Metazoa; phylum Chordata; class Mammalia; order Rodentia; family Pedetidae; genus Pedetes; species Pedetes capensis. The sequence goes on along the minus strand of VMDO01009522.1, from coordinate 71,028 downwards.
CTCTCGGGCAAAGCTCACAAACATTCTTGGCTGTTCATCTCTTGAATTTGTCGCGGAATCTTGCGACTACACCAGGTCTGTGGAACTAGATTAAGACTTGAGAGAGTGGGTTGTTTTAAGTGAATTTGGCATCTCTCTAGACTCCTCTTTCATCCTCTCCTCCCATGTGACATCTATTCTGTCTGTCCCAAGCTCACCTATGCTCCAAACATATGGTGCTGTCATGAGGCCCCTCCCAAAAGCCAGTATTGACACCAAGCTTTTAGACCTCCAGAACTGTGAGCTAAATGATCTTTCTTTGTAAGGTACAGTCTTTTGCAACTTGTTATAACAATGCAAAATGCACTAAGGCAACAGAAGGCAACACTTTACCTTGATCTTTTGGGTATCTCTTTCTCCGGGACTGTAATCCCTCCTTTCAGTCTTAAAGTATAGGGCAGTAGAATTCCAAATTTTTCCTCCCAGTAGCTGTCTCTTTCACATGGAAATGAAGTAATGGTAAAGGATTTTTGATTAAGCCTTGTGTAATATACTTCAGTTTTGTGTGTGTGTGAGTGGAGGTGGGGAGAGGGGTGAGGCTCTGAAGATCAAACCCAGAGCCTTTTGCATGCTCTGCAAGGACTGTTCTACAGAGCTACATCCCCAGGTCTAATGTGTTTTTTGATGTTTGATTCCTTAGCCCTTCCAGGAGGAAGATTCAAACCTTGCAATATTGGATCCTGCAAGAGATTGAAACCTTGCAAGCATCTGCCTGCCTGCAGGAAGCCTCACCCCACCCCACCACTCACCCACAATACAAACCCCAGGTCAGTCTCCTTTCCTTACTTTCTCAAGCCATTTTGGACAAACAGGAGGCCTGTGCTGCTCGCTCCTGCTCTTTTTGTTATGTGAGTAACAAACCTGTTTATATCCTCTTGGGCTGTATCTGGTGCTTCCATCCGGGTATCTGAACCAGGCTTTGGGTGGAGGGTCCACTCTGTCTGTGCCATGTCTGCCACACCTCACCCTGAAAGAGAGCCTGGTCTCCTGCAGTGAGCCACCTCCAGATCAGCTGCCTTCTAACATCCCCATCTCAGAAACTGCTCCATCTGCCTGGCTGCTCTTCTAATGCTGACCTCTAAATGTCTCATGAGCTCAGGACACTGCTCACTTTTTAATTTTCTTTTTTTTTTTTTCTTGGTATAGACTAGAGAACTCTCACAAGCCCATCTTTTATTTGTATGTCTTTAATAACATAAATATTATGATAGTTTCCCCTTTCTTCTGTATTTATGCTTTTCCACTTTGGGTTGCCTCTTGTTCCTTCTTCTGTAATGTACTCTTTATTCACTTTGACAAGTGTCATGAGACACCAGTTATGTGCCACACAAAAGTAGACAGATTTGGTAGCAAATGAATATTTCCACTTGTGGTTTTGCAGCTTTTCAGCCAACACTGACACTTCTCCCTTAACAGTGCTCATTTATTCAAAGTGAAGATTATAAATACTGCCTATTTTACATTTTAAAATTAATGTATCTAAAAAAAATAAGTAAAAATGTATTTTCAAAAAAGTAGTGGATTTTCAGTTGAAAAGGTAATAATACATGTGTGGGGAAAACATTCAAATACTACCCAAAAGATAAACAAGGATACCCCTTCCCTTCCCATAGATAATCACTTTAACACTTTATTAGGTAGACTTCCAGAAATTTGCAAAGCAAACCTACTGGATAAATAGAATAATTTAAGCCGGGTGCGGTGCCATACACCTGTAGTCCCAGTGACTCGGGAGGCAGAGGCAGGAAGATCACAAGTTTGAGACCAGAGGCAGTCTGCATAATTTAGTGAGACCCTGTCTCAAAAAGTAAAAAAGTGGGTTGGGAGTGCAGTTCAGTACTACAGTACTTGCAAAGCATGCGAGTGTGAGGCCCTGGGTTCAACCTCCTGTACCTCAAAAAAAAAAAAAAAAAAAAAAAGAATAATTTAAGACCCATAGGCATATTTTAAATCATATATACATATATGTGTGTGTGTGTGTGTGTGTGTGTGTGTGTGTGTGTGTGTGTGTGTGCACTTTGTTAATTGTTGTTGTTAGGTCCTATGGAGTTGGTGTCTGACTCATAGTGACTCTGTGTACAATAGACGAAACACTATTGTCGTGCTTCTCTGCTAGTCATAGTATTTTCCATGGCTGATTGTTTTTTGGGAGTAGGTTGCTTGGTCCTTCTCCTATTGTTAAAAAATACACTTTCTTAATATCTTCACAAGTAGAAAAATACAATATGTAGGCATGAGAATCAGAAACCTTATCTGCCTTTAACTTCTGTGTCTTCAATGCTTGTGACAGTATCTGGCATTCGGAAGGTGCTTAATAAATAATTCTGGATTAATCTATTCACAAAATACACCTTGGAAATGGTTCCTTATCACATATACGTTCTACTTCATTCTTTTCAACAGCAAATTTCATTTCATTCTATAGATTTGTCATAATTTAACAGAGCCTCTTATGATGGATATTTAGGTTGTTTCCAGCCTTCTCATTATGGAAAATTAATGAGAAACAATTTAGACAATACTTTTACATTCTGATAGTTACAAAAGGGGTTTTGGTCTTTTCAGGAATATGCCACAAAAATTGATCATTTTATTAGAAACTTGGTGGTTTTCCTTTGGAATAAAACTTCTTAAAGTTGCCTAAACATAAGAAAAATACTTGACAGAAAACATAGGAAAGATTGATAAATAGAAAAAGAAGGATCTATCTGGAAAGAAAATAATTTTAAGCAAAGTGGCTACTTTGAAAATACATTTCAAAAATTTGTAGCTGGGTATGGTGATGCATGCCCATAATGACAGCACTCAGGAGGCTGAGGCAGGAGGTCTCTGAGTTTGAGGCCAGCCTGGCCTATAAAGCAAGGCCCTGTTTGAAAAAATAAAATGAAATTAAAAAAGAAAAAAAAGGAAAAAGAAAAAAAATGTAAATTTCTCTGAAGTGAACAGATGTTATCAACATGTGAATTAATTGTAGGAAACATTGATTTTTTTTTAAAAAAATTTTTGCTCTCAGGCAATTTACGTGAAAACAGAGATTAAATTTTTTAACAATGAAAATATTGCTCAAGCAGAAGAATAAGTATAAATAATTTAAAACAAGTATATTAACAGAAAAAAGGCTGGGAGGAGAAATCCATAGTTCATTAAAATCATCACCTAAGTCATTCACCCCACATTTTATCTAGAACAATGGTCAAAAATAACTATTGGCCAATAAAACATTGCAATAGTGTTTGATTCATAGCAGATAAATTAGATACCATAGCCTTAAAAATATGAAATCAAAAATTTGAAAATATCATTTTATTGATTCGTTACTTCTATAATATTTTTTCACCATCTTTATAGTAGAAACTTGTACCAGATTTGTTGCAGCCTTCTTGACTGAAAGTTGTTGTTTTTGTTGTTAGGTGCTGTCAAGTCAGGTCTGACTCATAGTGACCCTATGTGCAAAAGAATGAAAAACTTTCAGCCCTGTGCCAAGCCCAGTACTATGCCAATGCTCCTTTGTTATTCATAGAGTTTTCAGTGGCTGATTATTCCAAGAGTGGGCTGCCAGATCCTTCTTTCATTTTTGCTGTGCTGAGAATTGAACCCAGGGCCTCAGAGTATGCAGAGCAAGCACACTACCAACTGAGCTAAACCCTAGCCCAGAAGCTTGATTATTAAACTAGGTTAAGTAAAGACAGAAATTCATTTACAAATGTAACTGGGCAGTCCAGGGGTAAAGCTGGGATTCAGACATAGATATCCAAGATTTCAAATAATGTCTTCAGGGATTTCTTTGGTTCCATATATGAGTTCTTCTCCCTTCTGTACATTAGCCTAATTTTTTCTCTTAAGTACATAGCTTGTTTCATGTAGCCAGGAAAAATAACCTCTTGCAGTTTCAGAAACACAGCCAAAATTAACTAACGTAGGAGATAAAAACACTGGTCTTTCCCAATATGGACTGGGCCAATATGAATATTGGGGGGAGACAGGATATTGGAGTCCCCCAAAAGAAGAAGCATAGACACCCTATACTAAGTCGCATAGTTATGAAACTAAGAGCCTAGTGGAAAAGATAAGAGTACACAAATGACTATAATTTTATAATATTGGGTGCTACTGAAGCCCTGGCTGGGGTTTAACTCAGTTGGTAGAGTGCTGTTCCACACTTTCTGAGGACCTGGGTTTGACCCCTAACACTGCAAAAAAAGGAGAAGGATGTGGCAGTCTACTCCCAAGGCAATGCCGACACAATCAGCCCGGTGGCTATGAGTTGGACCCGACTCAATGGCACCTAATAACAAACTGAAGCCCAGAAAAATGATTGGCCAAATCTTTGTTTTAAATCCGATTGACTTAAGCTAAAGGTGCCATGGCACATATCAGGATTCAGGAGGCTGATGCAGGATGATCTCAAGTTCAAGGCCAGAGGCAGCTTGTGCAACTTAGCATGAACCTGTCTCAAAATAAAAAATTAAAAAGGGCTGCAAGTGCAGCTCCATCATGGATCATTTGCCTAGCATGTGTGAGGCCCTGGGTTTAACCCCATGGTACTGCATAAAGGAAAAAAAAACTGATTGATTTAGCCATTCCACAACGTATACATATTTTAAAATATCATGTTATATGCTATAAATATATACATTGTTATCAGGTAAAAAATAATAAGGAAAAACTGATTCAATCTCCCATGTTTCATCATCTGAGAAAATGTATAGACTCCTTCAACCTTTTATAAGTGTAACATTTTTTCATGAAAAGCTCTATATGATTACAGTTTCCCACTACATACTTCAATCCTACTCTCTATACCCTTATCTGCAAAAGAGAACCTTAGTTTAACTCTTTAAATGAGCAATATTTTCTAGTTAGTATAGTACCCCAGCCTGCAGCCATACCACTGTGGTCTCAGTTCCTGTCAGATCTCCGAAGCTAAGCAGGGTCAGGCCTGATTAGCACTTGGATGGGAGACCGCCTGGGAACACCAGGTGCTGTAGGTTTAGGAGAAGGACCTGGCAACCCACTCCCAAAAAACAAATCAGCCATTGAAAACCCTACGAATAGCAGAGAAGCACTGACAATAGTGTTTCCCCTGTTGTATGTAAAGTGGCTATGAGTGGACACCAACTCCACGGCACCTAACAACAGCAACATAGTGCCCTAAAATGTGTTTGGTTTTCTATCATGTTCCTGCATACATTGTTATCATTAAGATTTTGAATTGTATTGAGTGGGGTTGGAGAGGGAATTGCAAAGCTCCAGGAAAATTAAATAAAAGGCCAATTTCAAACAGAACTTCAGCCAGTGCTGTGGCCCATGCTTGTAATCCCAGTGTGTAATCCCAGCAACTCAGGAAGCTGGGGCAGGAGGATTTTGAGCTCCAGGCCAGAGACCGACTGCATAATTTAGTGAGACCTTGACTCAAAATCAAAAGTAAAAAATGAGCTAGGAGTCCAATCCAGTGGTAAAGCACTTGCAAAGTATCATGAGGACCTGGGTTTAACCCCCAAATACCACACACACACACACACACACACACACACACACACGCACACAGTAAACTTCAGACAGTCTCATTCTCAAGAGCCTTATGGTGTATGTATAAAATCTCAGCTATTTAAACTGAAGGACACTTACAAAGAAAATATTTAAATGTTGAGGCATTCCTTCATAGGATTCTGAAGAGAAACAAATACCAATGATAAATTTCAATAGTAAAAATAAACATAACAGAAACAACATGAAAGTGTTGATTTGTTGAGGTAAATTCCCTGGAGACCCATAGGTATTTCAACGGGCGGTATAACAGAAAATGTTTTTTTAGGATGCCCAAACCTCATTACCTAAGACCAACACAGAAACATAGGAGGTAATTGTAGGCTTTTTAATAGTTACTTTAATATCCATAGAAAAAAGGAAACATTTTTAGCCATTACAGAGGCACTTAGGGACAACAGAGTGCACCTCAATGCTGATCTCAGAAAGATGGAGAAACAAGTCATTTAAAGTGCATTTATCCTCAGCTCCCTTAAAAATGAGGAGAGTAGTGGAATCTTGGACAGCATAAACATGACATAATGAAATTACCAAATGCATCCTAGGAAATAAAAAGAGCTTGAAGAAACTATAAACGATTCAGCATTTCCTCTCCGGGGAGACCCCTGTCTATTTTAGAACGGTTCTGGTCTGTCAAATGTGTATTTAATTATGCAAAAGAGTCCAGTATAAGCAAGGATGTAAAATCTCTGGGCACATTTAAGAAGAAGAGTCCAACAGAGATGAGGCTCCAAAACCAAAGGAACTGAGGTGGTTAGAAAGGATGGAGTCCTGCTGCTTTAGGAAAACAGAAATGCTGCAACTCTGGATGGTTTGCAGCTAGTAAAAATACAAAGATGTAAGACCCTAAGGCTTTTCCTAGGATTAACAGAGAACAAGCTTGCTCTGACGCTGGGTAAATGTGGTTGTTTAAAGCTGGCCTCAGAAGAAAAACCCTGCATGCTCTGCATATCCAAGGGCTGGGCTTCACACAGGTGGAGAGGGACCACTCACACGTCTGGGTCTGTGGCCCGTTATAACCTATTCTTTTGTATACTGTTTGTTTGGTGTTCACTGCATTCAGTGAATATTTTTACTTTTATAGAGAAAGCATAATGGAGTGAATGCCATGTTGGATTTGCCCTGCAATTATTGGAGTTCAGAGTAAACCTGATAAGTGCAGCCAAAGCTGGCTGGGTTGCTGAGGTCACCTTCAAAATATACATCATCTGAGGGGAAAGAAGAAGAAAAAAATCTTTGTACAAAGGCTTCACCCACGGGACTCTGCTATCCCTGTTCCTGGCATTGCCTTTGAGTAGTAAGCAGAATACTTGCCATTAGTCCGTGTACATCTTACCTATCTACAGCAAATGAGAATGTAAATGCTTCTTAGGAATCCTTACATTACAAAAGGATCCCAGGGTTCCTTAAACTTACATCTTCTCAGATGTTTGTTTGTATTTCATTAAATAACAAGGGAGGCAAAGGGGGGAAAAAGCATTTTTAAGGCACTGTGGATTAATATCAGTTAGAATTTATAATAAAAACATCTGAAATAATTAATTTTAAATGGAGACACCCAATTTAAGAGCTTAATCCTAAACGCTAGTCTTGACTATAGTCTAGTGACTTCTAGAAAGAATCTAGAAAGAAACATGCAATCTTAGATGTGCACGAGTGAACCCAAACGATTACAGACTTCATTGGACTTGAAGGAAGTGATAGGAACAGAGATTTTGAAAATTAAACCTTCAAGACACATTTATGTTGTTTAAATGAAAAAAATGCAATTCAATGAGCAACATCTTCCTTATTTTTAAGCTGGCCCTCAGGAAATACTTATATAAGAAAAATGATAGTCTAAGCCAGGTGCAGTGGTACATCCCTGTAATCCCAGTGACTTGGGAGGCAGAAGCAGGAGGATTGCAAGTTCGAGACCAGAGGCAGTCTGCATAATTTAGTGAGACCTTCTCCCAAAAAGTAAAAAAAAAAAAAAAAAAAAAATTGGCTGGGGATGCAGCTCTGTGGTACAGCACTTGCAAAGCATGCACAAGGTCCTGGGTTCAACTTCCAGTACTGCAAAAAATGGAAAAAAAGAGCCTAGAACAGAGATTGGCAAACTTTTTCCATAAAGACTTTGTGGGCCCTATAGTCTCCATCACAACTGCTAACCTGCTGCTGTAGTGTGACTGAAGCCATAGACAATATGTAAGTATAGAAGAGTAGCTGCATTCCAATAATAAAAAAGAAAACTTATTATGAACCTTCATACTTGAATTGTATATATTCCTCATAAGTTTGGCAGATAACTTTTTATTTTATTCCTTCAACCATTTAAAGTTATAAAGACCATTTTCAGCTTTCTGGTCTTACAAAAACAGACCCAGGGCCATAATTTTGTAGACACCAGCCTCTCCCCTCCTCCAGCTTTTTCCATAAACAAAGCTGATGTAAGAACTCTGTACTCACTCAAGAGGGAGAAAACAGATTGTAACTCTTATTAATCAAGGGTCACATTCACTCTGGGAGTGAGAGTTGAAAAGAACAAAGTTTGTTCAAAATCTAGTGTTCCACCAGGCTTTGTGAGAGAAGTTTATATAACTTATTGTTTGTACTCTTCATGATCATGTTATGGGGTATTATATATGTATTTTTTTTCCTACATGAGGAAATGGAGCTTCATAGAAATTAAGTAACCTGCCTAAACCTGGTCCCCTGCTAGGACTGGAACCTAGGTTAATCTTTTCAGTAATCCCTAAATGTGGTGACCTAGGAAGAACTAAGTTCGCAGTGCCACGTGGGAGCAGAAAAAGTTGTGCTCAACTTTTGCACTTGAGTTGAAACACAAGAAGCAATTGCTCCCATGCCAAAGTCAACAGAGGCTATATGAACTAGAGAACCAATGAGGAACTTGAGAATTTGTGGATCTGCTAGGGCAGCAGGCACAGAGTCCACCCAAAACCAACCCAAACTGACTTCCAGGTGTGACCCCTGGCTGATTGGCTAGTGGTCCAGAAATGGACAACTAACAAACCTTTAATTAAGGCCAGACTTAGTAAGTGAGCCCTCCTGAGAGAGCAGGGTGTTTCATGGTGCTGCTTCGAGATGGCATTTAGGCTGACGTCTGTATACTTCCTTGCTTCTCTCCTTTGTGTCAGATGTAATCTACATTCACTCTGTAGAAATTTTAGCACAGTATAGATAATGAATACAAATTTAAAAATTACCCATACTTGCATCAAGGTAACCAAGGCTAACATTCTTGTGAAATACCCTTTAAATTCTTCTAGCCTTTATTTCTAAGCATATCCACATATTTTCAAGTGGAACTAGGCTATATACCAAATACCTGTATCATGAATGTTTCTTTGTCATTTCCCAAAGTCTGATTGGCAAAATACCCCTAAAAATAAACAACAAAAAAGACAAATACACCATACATAAGTAAGTGTGTGCAATTCTGCCTGTCATGCCAATGATATTAATGTCACATTTTGGGTTGGAACGAAGACCGCAAAGAACTCCAATAGAGAAAACTGGTTCACCTTGCCAGAGTATCCTTATTTAATTATCTATAATGTTACACTTGGAAAATTAATATTTTGTGGAATGACCTTGGTTAAAAAGCTACTCTTCATCATTTGTAACAGGTGCATAATATTCCATTATTATTTAAATAATCTATTAGATTTGAACATTGAAATACATTTCAAATTTTTGCTGTTATAAAAACACCACCATAAAAAAACAAAAAATATAAACAAAAAACTATAAAAAATATTACCACATATATTTTTGCAGCTAAATCTTCACAGAAACATTCATGATACTACTTTAGTTGTGCAATTGCTTTTTCAAGAATATGAACATTTTTATAATTTTAAAAAATTATTATAACCCAATGGTCTCTTAGAAAAGTTGTGCCAGTTTGGATTCTTACTAGCAATATGCCCATCTCCCCATTCTTGACCAAATGGGTGCTTTATTTTTTTAAGACTTTGTCAATTGCATAGGAAAATGATTATACATCATTATTTTATATTTCATTTCTGTGGTTAAAAGCATGGAGAACATGTTTTAAATGTTCATTTGCTATTTTCTCATTTTTAAAAATGTCCACTTATTTGTCAGATTTTTCCTTTTTTTTCTTCTTTCCTTTCTTTCTTTTTCTTTTCTTTTTTTTTTTTTTTTTTTTTTTTTTTTTTTTTTTGACAGCTTCACTGTATAGCCCAAGCTGGCTGACTTGGAACTTGTTACATAGATCAGGCTGGCCTCAAACGCATGTCAATCCTCTGGCCTGAGACTCCCAAATGCTGGGATTATATGCATGTGCCATCATGCCTGGCTTATTTGTTAGATTTTTCTAAACACACATTTATTTTTCCATATGAGCTTGTAAGTTATATATTAAGATATAAAAATTCTCTTGACATACATTTTCCATATCCATATCCATATTTTTTAACTTTGCTTAAGCCAATCTTTCACTTATCAGAGATTCACATTTTATGAGTGAAATCTACTAATCTTCCTATCAGTAGTTTCTAACTTTAGTTTTGTCCATTTGAGTTCTTCTCCAAATCATGATTTATGAAGCTTTATCTATATTTTCTTTAAGTGCCTTTATCATTTTACTTACATCATAAATGCATATAGGATTTATTTTGGTATATAATATAAACTGAATTTTTCTTAGACTATCTTTCTGCTAAACAGGACTTATTTTAATATTTAAATGACATGTTCAAAGAGCTGGACAAGGAAAACCAAAAGGGAAGAACATGCTCTATTTTTCTCAAGCTTAAGGAATAGAAGAAAAAAATCAAGCCTCGAGTGGCAATAGTGAAAGGTTCTACAGGGGAAATATTAAATGATGCAGGAAACATCAAAAGAAGATGCAAGGAATACACAAAGGCATTATACACACAAAAAAAAAGAATTAGTAGATGACCAACCTTTTCAAGAGGTTGCATATGATAAGGAACCAATGGTATTGAAGGACAAAGAAAAAGCTGCCTAAAAGGAACTGGTGAAACACAAGGCTCCAGGAATTGATGGGATACCAATAGAGATGTTTCAACAAACAGATGCAGCACTGGAGGTGTTAACATGTTTATGCCAAGAGATTTTGAAAACAGATACCTGGGCAACTGACTGGAAGAGATCTATATTTGTGCCTATTCCCAAGAAAAAAGATCCAACTGAATGTGGAAACTATCAAACAATATCATTAATATCACATGCAAGCAAAATTTTACTGAAGACTGATTTTCATCAAATCCTCCTGCTTTTTTGCATTTTGCTTTATATTTTGACGGAATGTTACTAGACATTGTTATGTCTTCATATAAAACATGCTGATACAAAACAGTCTCCCCTTTGACCCAGTTTTTGCCTTAAATTCTATTCTTTTCTATATTAGTGACTATTGAGCTATTTTTGTTAGCCTTTATTTTGTCTTTGCCAACCATAGTTTGTTGTTGTTGCTGTTGAGTCTGTGTCTGACTCACAATGACCCTACGTACAACAGATGAAACACTATTGTTGTACTTCCCTATTCATGGGGTTTTCAATGGCAGTGATATCTGATGGGCCCTTCAACCGCAACATGTCCAAAGACGAATCCATGGCCCTTCCCTCCTGCCAGCCTTCTCCTTTTCCCCTTCCTTCCATCTCTTCAAAGTGCATTAACATCTGCTTAGAGTTCAAGCCATAAACCTGCAGTCATTACCTGGATATCACGTTCTCTACCCCTCACATCCTAATATCATCAAGTGCAAATGATTCTGCCTCCAGCATATTTCTTGGAATTATTCACTTCATTCCACTTGCACTGCTAACCACTTGGTCTGGATGACCAACATCTTTTGCCTGGGCAAATGCAGCAGTCTCCTCACTTATCTCCTGGCCTGCATTTTTGTCCCTCTAGAATCCATCCTCCACATAGCACCCATATATAGACACTAGATCATAGCGTACTTCCATGGTAAAGTTCCAATGGATCCCCCACCCTTAGAACCAGAATCAAACACCATGCTGTAACCTGTAATACAAGGCCTTGCAAGCTGCCCCCAACAACCTTCCCCATCTTTCCTTCCCTTCTCATCCTGTTTGGATTCCAGCCACCCCGCCTTCTATTGTTATATTTCCTCCAAATTGCTGGCTGCATTCTGTACCAAACTCCTGCCCTGTTGGCCTCACTCCCTGCACAATTGTGCATGGCTGACTCTTCCCTGTTATCCAGGTCCCAGATGAAATGGCTGAGTTCACCTGGGGAGATCCTCTCCAAATGCTCTCTATAAAGCAGCCTCTACCCACTCCCAAGGCAGTGTCACACAATCCTGTTTTATTATCATCAGGCTTATCATTATCTGAGGCCACGTGGTTCATTCTGTGTTTTCCTCCACTGATATATAAACTCCTTGACTGCGGGCACCTGGTCTGTTTTTTTACCTTCGTATCCATAGAGACAACAGAGCTTGACATTATAGGTGCTCAATAAAATAGGTCAAATGAATTATTACATTCCAGTAAATCCCCAGCTGTTCTGATACAAGCATAGAAACATAAAGGGTTGGATTCAGCAGATCTATATTTTAATACACGTTGATCACCCCTAACCTGAGAATTCAAAATGCTCTAAAATCCGAAGCTTTGTGAGTGCCAATGTAATGTTACAAGTGGAAAATTCCACATCTGACCTGATGATGGGTGGCAGTGAGAATGCAGTCACACCAAAAATATTCTATGGAATTGTTTTGGGCATGTATGTATAAGGTGTGTATGAAGTACACATGAATTTATGTTTAGACTTGGGTCTCATCCCCAGGATATCATTATAGATATAGAAATATTCCAAACTCCAGAGAACTCTGAAATCCAAAAGACTTCTTGTCCCAAGCACTTTGGAAAAAGGATACTCAACCTGTACTGTCTGTGCCATTTATTAGATGATTCTCTTAGCAAGTTGCTCAATCCTCAGTTTCCTCATCTGAAATACCACATGTGGGTGGCAATAAACATCTATCACACAGAGCTGCTGTAAGGATTAAATCGCTAAACATTTGTCACCATGACTAGTATACAATAAGAGCTTTTACCATTCTCTGTTCTGTTCCTATTAGGCACCTGCATAGTTAAGAGTTTTAAAAATTCTTTTAAGTGAGCTAGATGTGCTGGCACACACTTATAATCCCAGCACTTGGGAGGCTGAGGCAGGAGGACTGACATGAGTTTAAGGCTAGCCTAACTGCCTGAGATTCTGTCTCCAAAAAAATAAATAAGTGCTCCCCTTCAGCATAATACAGTGATTTCATGGGGCCTCCACTCCATCTATCCCCTTGGAGGGATACGAGAGTAAATACACAAGTTTATACAAACATGGCATGTTTTGAAAGGCATAGGGAAAAATCACCTTTAAACTCATAAAATCTTGTGAGTGCTGGGCGTGGTGGCGCACGCCTATAATCCCAGCAACTCAGGAGGCAGAGGCAAGAGGATCACAAGTTCGAGACTAGAGGTAGTCTACGTAATTTCGTGAGACCCTGTCTCAAGAAGTAAAAAAAATGGCTGGCGGTACAGCTCAGAGGTACAGCACTTACAGAGCATGCAAGTGTGAAGCCCTGGGTTCAACCCCAAGTACTGAAAAAAAAAAAAAAAAATCTTGTGAGCACAGGTTTTAACGAAGTAACTTTGCTTATGGTGAAATGTGCCTTTTTAACCACACAGTGACTAGAACAATTCAATCTTTATCATTTATTATTTTTATTTGGACAACATATATACATATGTACAAAATACCTACTATCAGAATCCTCTTTTATAATTTCATTTGATTTACAAAAATGGGACAGCAAAATAACTTAGGTCACTAATACTGTACAAAAATAAAACTGATTAAACAGTTGTAAAGATCAGTATCTTACAGTGTTACAGGCCATTCATCCGTTGTGAAAGAACATCTCAATCTACCCAGATTGATGAGTACTGTGCTAAATCTATCTGCAAACTGACAAACTAATTGGTTTCTGTAATTATAACTATGAAATATAATTTTCAAAAGAAGCATGATGTGGAGCTTAAAGCCAGGGCATCATTCCACAATGGTGAAGGGCTTTCTTCTTCCCTAACCAAGGAGAGGAGATATCTTAACTCTAACACTATTAAATTTTCCATAAATGACAACTACTTACAATGTTAGATAAAACAGCTTTTCTTTCTTTTTAAACACCTGCAATCTTTCAAAAATTCAGTTTGGTTAAAAAAGTAAACAAAAATTACTATCCTGCATTTGGATTTTCATAAGTTAAATCCATGGTCTTTTTAATATAAAAAGTAATTCTTTCATAGTTTTAGTGTTCAACGAACTCTAGTAGTCCTATTTGAACCATATCTTGATATAGTAAATCTAATTAGAATGCTGGTTCCTGTTTTGTGATATTGTAAAACAGGACTTATCACAAAGAATAAAAAGCCTTGAGTTTATACGTTACGTTACTATAACATATAAGAGAATATCAAATGTGTGTCTGTCAACAACTTGAAAAGGCAAGTAGCAACTCTTTTGGGAAGTAAATTGTGCATTTTTTTTAAAACAAGTTGCTGCATTTTTATCCATCTAAGTGCTTGACAAAAGCCGCATATATGTAGATTTACTCCTGAAACAATGAAGATTGTCTTTCACTGACTTGACTTTGTTTTCCTTCGGTTCTTTCTGTGAGGGAAAGCTGAGTTTTTACAAGTTAGCCAAGTTGCTAGGCAACCCCAAACTCCTCACTCACTAAAAGGCAGCGTGCAGAGTATCCTAAGCAGAGCCTTTCCATGAGCTCAGTAGGAAATAGGCAGCCTAACCTATTTCGTATGGAAGAACAGATGTCCTTAAAACTTATTTTGGACACAGAAATTAAAATTTGGTTTAAAATAAGCGTTTCAAAAATCTGAAACAGAGGTAGAAAGTGTTCTTTATTTTTCCTGACATGTTTTCTTGTGAGAAAACACTTTCCTTTTTAGCCCATGGACTACTCCCAGTCCCTAATGTTAAAAGCAGTTCTCCTGATAGAACTACCGTTACAACTACGGTGGTGAAACAAAAAACACCGTGCTAGTGATGGCTGTTGTACTGGAAGTCGGAGTCAGCTGTGACCCATGCTAGCTGCAAGGGCCCCCCGATTCTGAGAGCTAAGCCCGCGTCAGGTGAAACATGGAGCTCGCGTACAGGTGGGCACCCTGTGTTCACACGACACATTTTGTAGCACATGGATAAACCAGAGGACATTGGAGTTCCCTGTTTTAAATATCAGATGGAATCGCCCAAAAGCATTATTTCTGAAGAAAAAAAATGTAAACATTTTCCCCATGATCACTGCTGACTCCCCTCATTTGAGGCTTGCATTTTGTTGTTGTTGTTGTTTGTTTTTTTAACTATGAAAACTCAGTTTATTTTTCTGGCCATGTAAACGCCAAAACTAAGTTTTCAGAAAATGGCATAGTATGGATGTAGTGGTTTAGGACACTGTAGACACCTAGATACAAGATATATAGTGGTGAGGCTACTGATGTAAAAGGTACAGTGATGTGGTTTCAGCCATGCGGATTGCATTTGCCTCCACTCACCAAAAGGGACTATTCTGCAGAGTCACCTCGGAAATCATCGTGGTACTCTCCCTTGATACTACTTAGAGGGGCCTGGTTTTCTTCTCAAATTTCAGCTCCTTTCCCTTTGATATAACTCTTGCACCTGATAGTGAGAGTTTTGTAGGAACATGGGAGGAGACCAACAAACCTTTCCTCTGCTAAAAATTGGCATTTCCAGGCCTTATGACTGTTGCGTCCCCATTCAGTTAACACCGGACAGAGCTGAAAGGTTCTCTCAGTGGCGTTATGATATAATAAGATGATGTTAACTGAAAGGATAGGAAAATTTGGACAAGTTAATAGAGTTAAAATTCTACTTGCTCTTTTTGTATTTTTTTAAATAACACTACCCTCTTTCTCCTTCAGCATGTGTTATGTATATTCTGCCCTCACATCTCTGCCATGATTTCTCAGGGGAACGTGTATTCTGTAAAATAAGCAGATTATAACGTGGTGCCAAACAGAATGTCTGCTTCTATCCTCAAAAGCATGTATTTAACTTATTCATCCTCTGCATTAGAAAATAAAAGTGCAGCTTATGCTCAAAAAGTACAATTCATACAAAGCAAGGTTTAAAAGTTCCATACTTCGCATAACCTTCCAAAGCTTTGTCTTGATTAGTATAAATTCGGACTCTGCTTACCCATTGACTATAAGTAACTTTTTTTGTTTTCAAGTCTTTAGATGACGGATCATGCTGGAGTAGATGTGCTGTTGCTTGCATAAAGACAGCTGTGCTATGGAGTTTTGTTTTGTTTTTATCTCAAAAGTTAACGTGATTCAAGAGAGTGGTTTTGCTAAACAAACTGAAGCACACTCGTCATTACATTAAAAGGTAAGAAAACAGTTCTGAGAGACAGCAAGCATAAAGGGCCCAGAATTGCTGTGTGGTGCCACAGGTCAACTCACCCAGTCAGACATATGTACACCAGTGTGAATCTTTAAAACTGTACCCCAGTCTTGGCCTTTCCCCCTCCCGCCCCCACCCCCAAAAACATAGGAGAAAAAAATTAAATGTTTTTGCCTTCCTGCAATAGTCAGAGACGGGTTCAGAAAGCTGCCTCTGCGAGGGGACCAAATGTTGACTTTGATCTTAGGCTACCATGTGCTTTTTCAAAACAATGCAGGGAAAGGAAGATCTGAATATTGGCCAAAGAGCAGTGACCGTCTGGTGTCAGTGGGCCTCTGCTGGGACTGGGGCTGCATGTGTCCATCTGTTTCCTGGGAGTAGTTCTGTCCTTCCCGGGTCCATCCCTCCCTGGCTGTGGTAGGTGGGGAGCACCTCACAAAGGGTTGGCCAGCGCCTTTTTCGACCGCTTGATCATGCTGGGGTGGAACTCGGTGTGACGCCGGGCATGCTTTGTGAGGTGGTCGCTCCTCATGAAGCGCTTCTCACACAGAGGACAGCGGAACTGCTTTTCCCCAGTGTGGGTCCGGTAGTGGCGGGTCAGCTCGTCTGAGCGGGAGAACTTTTTAAGGCAGTCTGGCCACGTGCAGGGAAATGGCCGTTCACCTACGAGAAAGGAATCAAGACAGGACACTGTTTAAAGAACATGTAAAAAAAATTCCAAAAGCCAGCCATGGGTGACAGTCCCTACAACTGAAAGGACAGACCCCTTGTCATGAGTGTCATGGGCCATACTGGCCTCCCTATCTGTGTGATCCACAACTGTGGATTCAGCCAATCATGGACAGAAAATATCTGCAAAGGAAAAATTATCTCTATGCTGAATATGTACTGTCTTTTTTCTCGCCATTATCTACACAACAAGTATAGCCACTATTTACATAACATTTACATTGTTGTTGTTAGGTGACATCAAGTCAAATACAACTCATAGAGACCCCATATACAATGGTATAAAACACTACCCAACACAGTGCCATGCACATGATGTTTTTGTTTGAGTCCACTGTTGCAACCACTGTTTCTTCTCATTTTGAGTTGTGCCACATCAGCAACAGGAGGGCCCAGGGGCTTTACTCCATTCCTGTCATTAAGAACAGCTCTAGTTTGATGAGGCAACTCTTCCCCAGTCATTTCTTGACTGCCTTCCGGCCTGGGGGGGTTCATTTTCTCAAACTGTATTTGACGGGGCTTCTCTGCTATTCATAAGGTTTTCAATGGCTAATTGTTTCGGGAGTGGGCTGCTGAGTCCTTCTCCCTCATCTGTCTTAGTCTCAAGCTCAGCCGAAACCTGTCCACCATGAGTGGCCCTGCTGATACCTGAAATACCAATGGCATCGCTTTCAGCATCACAGCAACACACAAGCCCTCACATCATGACAAGCTGACTGACACAAAGGGGATTTATGTTGTAGACTGTATTATAAGCAACCTAGAGATGATTTAAATGCATTAGTTATATGCAAAGACTTGAATTTTGTGTGCAGGAATTTGCATCAAAGGATTTTGATATGGGGGGGGGCAGTCCTAGAACCAATGCTCTAAAGACAGTTTAAAAAGGGTCTATAAAGAAGTAATTAAGGTTAAATGAGGTCACCAGAGTGGGCCTTCATCCTCTGACTGGTGTCCTTACAGCAAGAGATCAAGACCCAGAAGATTGGGAAAGACTGTGTGAAGACAAAGCGAGAAAGCAGCCACCCACAGGCAGGGCTACAGAAGGAACCACAGCTGACACCTTGATCTTGGACATCAGCTTCCACATTTCCATTGTTTAAGCCACCAGTCTGTGGTTCTGTTACAACAGTCCTAGACAACTAACATGAGGAAATTACCGAGTATCATCTTCTCTAAGTAAATATGTGGTATGATAAAAAAAAAATACAGTGAATGTTTCAATTTAAAAATTTTTATTACAATATAAGACACATTACCATCAGTCCCCCTCATTATATTCCCCTGGCTTTGGACACACTTATCCCATCATTCTTGCCACTTCCTGAAGCAGTTCTGGAAGTCCCCTTTCATGAGTGTCTTCAGTTGCAATGTTGTTGCTGCCTTGATGTCCTGAATTGATACAAAACATTTACCTTTCATGGCCATTTTGACTTTCAGGAAGAGCCAGAAGTTGCACAGTGCCAGATCCAGCGAATAAGGTGGATGATCACACGCTGTAATGTTTTTATTTGACAGAAATTGCCATACTAGAAGCAATGTGTGACACGGAGCATTGTCACGATGGAGGATGAAACTAAAGACACTCACGAAAGAGGACTCCCAGAACTGCTTCAGAAAGTGGCAAGAATGATGGGTAAAGTATGTTCGAAGCCAGGGGAGTATTTTGAGGGAGATTAATGGCAATGTGCTTTTTATTGTAATAAATTTTTTAAAATTTAAACGTTCACCATATGTTTAGATCACACCTTGTAAGCTTGGTATTATGTACCCAATGGATCCCTCAGAAATTATTTTTTCAGGTTTTCTTCTGTGCCGTTGCTGGTTCCTTAAGCTTCCTCGGGAGTCCAAAGACTGAGTCCTTTGCTAAATTTCCTGGCACTGTAGGGAGGGAAGAGAACTGAGGCATCTGTTCCAACTAGCCTCCACCTGGAGCAGGTGATTCCCCTCAAGCTCCTGCGTGCTATAGCCACCCATCATCTGGCAGTCTAGGAAGTCTAGTGACAGGGTGTCCTGCACCAGGCAAGACAGCTCGGTGTGCTTGAGTAGCTCTGCTGCAGACTCTTATTGAGGTGGAATGTGCCCTCCCGCAAGGGCCGTATTCTAAGTCATGGTATCTTAACACTAAAGGTGTTCCAGCTGCCACACAACATCCCTTCCGGTATCTGAAGATGGATCACATGTCTTTCTCTAATTGTTTCTTTTCCAGACTAAACAGTCCCAATTTCTTCCATATTCCTTTTAACATAAGAACTAGCACCATTATTAAAACATCCCAGTAAGAGCCTCCAAAGGCTAAAGGATTCCCATGCATTACCTCAGTGGATTCTCACAGGATATCTCACAAAGTTGGCCCATTTTACAGATGAGGAAATAAAGACTTAGAGCATTAGATTACTTGCTCAGGGTCATGCAGTGAGGTGAACTGACTTCATCTACCTGATGCCAAGACCCCTGCTCCCAGCCACTTGGCTGTTGTGCCTCTTGTGGGTCATGAGGACTTGGCACTGTTCCTACCTTCCTCCTTATCCTGATCGCTTTCCTCTGTGTCACCCAGTCCCTCTTTGCAGCTAAGCCCTGAGCACACAAGATATGCATGGGGCCCGCATCACAAGCCTCCCCTCCCCAGACCCCACCCAAGTGACTGTGGTGCAGGGATGGGGGAGGGGCTGTGTCCTCCTGTAGGAAAGACACATATAAGCAAAAAAAAAAAAAAAAAAAAAAAAAACAGAACAAGCTGGCGAAATGAGAACCTCACTTATCCACTTTTGAGTGTCTGTCTTTGCACTGATCTGGAGCAGCCTGCCTGCTCTTCACACCTTGCCAAGCACAGCCAAAGGCAGCTGCTTTGTAGACACAGGACATACAGGCTCTGGTTGCCACGGCACTCTCCAGACACGCCTTGGGTAAGTGTGAGGAGTGAATACTTTCTCATTCCTGGCCCAGCCTTCCTGGAAGGCTGCAGAGGCTGGGAGCTGTCCAGCGCGGTACATCTGAGTCACTGGAAAACTATGCTCCCCACCCCCTTCTCTCAACCTGTGCTGCTAAGATGTGGAAATAACAATAAAACAACACCAGCCAACTCCATCACCTTTGCAATCATCTATACGTGACTATTGGCTGTTCTCTAAGCAGAGCATAGGTCTAGCCCTCTTTACAACCAACTTATTCTTGTGGGAACCCAATGTAGCCAAACAAACCCACAGCAGCTGATTCTCCACATGCAGGCTTAGGTATAAATCCTCACTGAGCTTTGGGCTGAAAAGCAAACCAAACAATGCTGGACCCTGCCCATAGTGGACGAAAAGCTGGGGGTAATGATGCACGAAGATACTCCTGCAGGGGGCCAAAAGAAATAGCAAAAGCTTCCACTAAAAAATTCAACAAAGACATGGAGTTAAAAACTACACTTCTGCAACCTGTGTTGGACAAACAGCATTTTTACCCATTTCAGCAGGCCTTTGAGCAAAAGGTGAAATCCAGATGGTCACAACCCTATAAGATTGAGCTTCCTGTGACAAGGAAAATGCCATATGATTTTTGTCTCACTCATGCTGACAAGCATTTAGTACATGCCCAAGTTTATATCCAGCCAGTCCTCAGAATACGCATGGGATGGTTTCTAGGACTCCCTCCCCCACCAACATGGATACCAAAATCTCACGATGCTTAAGTCTCTTATATAAAACGTTGTTAGGTGCTATGGAGTCAGGTCCCATTTATAGCGGCCCTATGTACAATAGATAAAACACTACTTGACACCGTGCCATCCTGAGTACTACTGTCAGTGCTTCTCCGTTATTCATGGGGTTTTCAACAGCTGATTATAATGGGAGTGGGTTTCCAGGTCCTTCTCCCATTTTTGCAGTGCTGGGGATCAAGCCCAGGACCTCAGAGAGCACAGAGCAAGCACTCTACCAACTGAGCTAAACCCTAGCTTATATAAAATAGTGTAGTGTATTAGTATATAACCTAAGTACATATTCTTATACACTTTAAATGATCACTGCACTACCTGTGTATGTAAATGATCACTACACTACACTATACTACTAATACAATGTAAATGCTATTTCAATAGTTGTTATACTATATATTATTTAGGGAACAACGACAAGGGAAAAAAGTCTGTACATTCAGGAAAAAAAATAATTTTTTGAATATTTTTGATTTACAGTTGATTGAATCTGGTGATGTGGAACTCACAAAAGCCTGTGTATGGCATGTATGTGTGTGTGTGTGTGTGTGTGTGTGTGAGAGAGAGAGAGAGAGAGAGAGAGAGAGAGTGAGAGAGAGTGTATGTAATTAATCTGTTCATCTTTCAGGTCATTCATATTGACAAAAGCTTGCCCAGAAGTCACTGGGTCAGTGCACAAGACCTCTGGCCTATTCTAGAATTAGATTGCAGGAAAGTCCTTTCTAACCCCAAAGAATTATCTCTAAGGAAATGTTCTAAACATGCTATATCAAAAATTATGAGGAAAAAAATGTCATGAGGGCATGCACAGAATTCATAGAATAAGTTGCAAAAGACAAAATAACACAAGTCTTGCCTTTCTCCTTGGAGCCTTCTCTCCACTGCTTTATGATGGGGAGGGAAGAAAAGTGATGAAAAAGCAAAGCTCAGTGTTTTCTCGATGCTCTTTAGGACAGAAATCCATCAGAAACGGTTGTGTTGGCAGCGTGGTCACATGTTTTTGCTTATGTACCTGTGTCTTTCTACTGAGTCTTGAGAGGAAGAGGTGAAGTTATTTGAGGATCTGCATTCACTGTGGGAAAAATGCCCCAGAAAGACCACTCTGCTGTGGGCTCAGCCTGCAAAGGGATACAGTGCCCCCACTACTGTTAGGAAGATGGCTTTGTAAGAGTGACAGTGGAAAAGTGTCATGAAGGCTGACTCAGCTCCAAGTACCACAGAAATATGAAGGGTGCATGCTTACAGCTTGCACATATTGAATTTCAAGTGTAATCAGATTCATTCCTATTGAACTCACTTTCAATCTAGTTTATGGTTGGTCATTATTTTGTGATTGTTCTCATTATTTCTAATCCAGATGCTGTCCTTGACCTTGCATCTTTATCCCCGAAGTGTTTCAGAGGGAAAGAAGGGACACCCACAGAGCCCAGGGAAAATCAAGAGCCAGAACAGCCTTTGTTAGACTCATTTAACTTGTATAATCCAAGCTTACAAACAGTTTCTAAGCATAATGAAGATCTTCTTGGGAGTAAGTTGCTTGCTAGAGTAAAAACCTTAGGATCCTTATGATCCTTCTGGAATCCTTTGGAAATGTATTAGGTACTTTTGGTCATTTATCTAAACCAGGGCTGAGCAAACAGCCCAATGGCCAAATCTGGTCTGCCATGAGCCAAGACCAAATAGTTGAGAAAAATCAAAATAAAAAGCAGAACATCTCATGCCAGGAGAAAGTTATATGAAGTCAACATTTTCATGTCTCTATAAGCTTTATTGGAAACAGCCTTATTTTCTGGCTCAGTGATTAGCTATGGCTGCTCTTTCTCTACACGGTGGTGTTGTCTGGTCTGGACAGACTCTCTGGCCCACAAAGCTGGAAATACTGACTATCCGACCCTTTATAGAAAGTTGGTTGACTGTTGATCTCAACCTTAAGATTTGAACTTCTGCCTAGTATACACCAGAGTTTGTACAGGAAAATGTCTTCAGCAGCCAGGCATGTAATAAAAAAGTAAAATGCCAGGTGCTCTAGGTCATGGGTTGGGGTGGAACCCATGGTCAACTAAGGAGCACTTTCCCACTGAGAGGCGTGAAAATTCACCACCTTATAAAACATGGTGCCAGCCAGTGGCACGTGTGCAGGCTGGATTCTGCTTGGAGACATACAATTTGCCACCTTTTGAAAAATTTCCTACTTCTTTACCCCCGTGGAGAATGTGCGTACAACCTAGGGCAGGATATGTACCAGCACGTTAGCGACAGACAGGAGGTATTGTCAACCTAGGGCAGGATATGTACCAGCACGTTAGCGACAGACAGGAGATATTGTCGAGAAAGTGATACGTGGTTTGCACCTAGGCATGGAAGAGGAAAATCACATGCAGAAAGGAGCGGCAGTGAAGGCTGAATGGGAGCAGAGATGATGTGCCAAGGAGAAAGAGAGATGCCTGCCAAACTGTGACTTGCCCTTCATCCCACCGCCCAGGGAAAACCATGTCAGCCCCCGCCTTTTCTTGCGGTACTGGGGGCGTTGAGCCTAGGGCCTTGCGTATACTCTGCAAGCACTCTACCACTGACCTGTAACTCCTCGACCCCCGCTTTAAAATTTTTTTTATCTTGAGACAGCATCTCACTAAGTTATGCAGGCTGTCTCTGGCCTTGAACTTACTATCCTCCTGCCTCTGCCTCCATAGTCTCTGGGATCACAGGCATGAGCCACAGTGCCCAGCAGGCCCCTGCCCCCCCTCTCAGCTCTGTGCTGAGGTCCAAAGGAGAATGATCAGCCCTCTTCCCACCAAACACATCATCTGGCAAAGCAGCTAGCTATCAGTCAGAGGCTCTTTAAACCTGTCTTTAGTATTAATGAGAGTTACCATGCTCCTAGGGGAAAAAACCCAGACTTGTGCCAGTGCTTTATTTCTGGCCTTCACAGGAGAACACATCCAGAGGCAATGATACAATAAACTCTGCCTTACTGGAGCAGAGCTGCTAACAGCACAAGTTTCTCTGAGTTCTCATTATTTATACACCACTCCCCGCCCCATTCAGCAACAAGCTAAGCACCTCTCACTGACAGACTCAGTTCACAGTATAAAATAAACTTGATCAAAAAACCTACTGAACTCTGCACAAAATGTGTAAAAGACTTTCTTTGCAGAGACAGATCAAGCCTCAGCACTCTCCTGGGCCCACAGTGGGTATGAGCAAGGCACGGTGGGGCCTGCTGGCCATGTATCCGTGTACCTGGCACAATGAGAGCTTATGGCTTTTGAGAGGGAGGTTCCTCTCTGCCAGTGATTAGTTGGTGCTCAGGTTTGGATCTTAAATATCCCTCAAAGGCTCATGTGCTGAAGCACAGTCCCAAACTGTTAGTGTTGCTGAGAGGAGGTGAAACCTTTAGAAGGCGGGGCCTTGGGGAAGGAAGTTAGGTTATTGGGGATATGCCTTTGAAGGAGACACTGGAACCCCAGCCTCTACCTCTATTTCCTGGCCACCATGAGGTGAGCAGTCTTTTCCACCCCAGGCTTCTGCTATGATGCACTGTGCTGCCACTGGCCCAAAGCCCCAGGCCAAGCAGTCATAGACTGGAACCATGAGCCTCAATAAGTGCTTCCTCCTTTAAGTTATCTCAGGTACTTTGTCACAGTGATAGAAAGCTGATAAATACAGCTGATGCCCAGGGAAGCTCATTCTTTTTTGGAGAGTCTTGAAATGAATGCAGTGGAGTTCCCCATATAGGAGAAAGGGGGCATGGTGCTTGACAGGACTTGCTCCATGGATGTGCCCAACCCTTTGCGGGTTCCCCTGAATTCAGATAAGCTGCCACTGAATTCCTGGCCTAGGGAGGCCTATACCTTCAGTGCTACCTCCTTCGTACCGTGGATCCTCTCATCTTCCCTTCCCTACATCCAGGGAAGGACGAAAAAAGTCTAACCTTAATCAAGGCAGGAAAGTTAAAATACAAAGTCAAAAGTTTTCCTTGCTTCTAGCAAAAACAAACCAATCTTGTAAAAAAATAAATCTAAGGGAATTAGGCCTCCTGTTTAGAACAGAACTCTAAAAGGGTCAATAAAGAATCATAACTTCCCACAGATGTACAAAATCAAGGCATCTTCTTGAGGAAAAACAATGGGTTTTGACAGCAAAAAAACCAACCAGGATTCTATGGATAAAAGAATAATTTGTTATTAGAAAATCATATTGGTATTACTCCCCATTTTAACAGGCTAGTGTACATATACTCACACATATCCCCTTGCCTCAATAGATGCAAACAAGTATTTGATAAAATTGAACATCCATCCCTAATAAAATCTTTAAGAAAAATAGAAGAATAATTCCTTAACAGGATTAAAAAACAAGATCTGAAACCTTTCTTTGGCAGGCCAACAGTAAAGGTAGCGTTACTGAAGTCACAGCCAAAGCATGAACAGAAGCTGGCCCCATCATTATAATACAACATTGTTCAGGAAATGATAGTGAGCGCAATTAGGCCATGAAATAAAAAGGAGATGGTAGGAAGGAGGAAGTTCATGAAAGAAGAATTATTTGCAGCTGACACACCTGTTTGGGAAATCCAAGACAAATAACCGAAAAATCCCACATAAAGAAAAGTACATGAACAACAGTTTTCCTTTTTTTCTTCTTTCCTTTCTTTCTTTCTTCCTTCCTTCCTTCCGACCTTCCTTCCTTCCTTCCCATAGTGGGGGGCGGGGGGGGGGGCTGAACGCAGGCCCTTGCACATGCTTTGTAAGTGCTCTGCCACCGAGCTACACCCCAAAATCCTTTTTTATTTTTTAAATTGAGAAAAGGACTTGTTAAATTACTCAAGCTGACTCTGGTCTCAAACCTGTGATCCTCCTGCCTCCACCTCCCAAATCGCTGGGATTACATGTGTGAGCCACTGTGCCCAGCACAATGGCGTTCTTATATGCTAATCGCAACCACTCAGGATAAGCCTACAAATTAAAGTTCATAATCTATGAGAAGAAAACCTACCAAATCTTGGTGTAAAAGAAGATGAATAAACATTTCCCGTGCTCTTGGATAGTAACACTCAATGGTGTGAACACAACAATTCTGTACAAATTCATCTAAGAAGTTAACACACACTATAAGAATTTCTTTTCTTGAACCTGACAGTTATTTCTGAAATTCATTTGGAGAAATAAACATGCCCAACTTGCCAAGAAAATTTTGCAAAAGAACACATGGTAAGTGAGCACTTGCAATACTAGTTATTAAAATGTATTATTAAAGTTGTACTAATTAAGATAGTAAGATATTAGCACAGGAAAAGAAAAATTGGTGGAACAGAATAGAACTAAAAATAAACCAAAGAATCTATCATAAATGCAGTATTTGAAAGCAGTGAAGCAAAAAATGTTTAATTCTATAAGGAACAGACATTAGTTAAAAAAATAATAAATCTGGATCCATACCTTACGCTTTTTACCTAAATGAGTTCCAAGTGGGTTGTAAATGTAAATTTAAAAGGGAAAAGATATATGTAAAAGAAAATATAAGTAAATATTTTTGAATCCTGGGATGAAGAGAGACTTTCTAAATATAAAACTAAAACCAAATTCTATTTGAAGGATAGTTCTAAGTACCTAAAAATGTTAAACTTCTACATGGCAAAATACACATAAGTTAAAAATTTTACAACAAAACAATGAACTAATGAAAGAAATTAAATACAGCATGTGACAAAAGATTAAAATCTCTAATACAAAAAAGTATACTAATTATTGGTAATAATTCATTTGGTAATAATTATAAGGAATACTAGCACTGTTTATAAGAACTAAAAGTTGGTAATGACTTAAATAACCAATAATAAGGAGCTAGTTTAATATATTATAGTGAATCCATACAGTGAAATAATATGCGCCTATTAAAAAGGTAAAGCCTGCAGTGGTAGCCCTGTGGCATCCAATCCCATCAGATCTCGGAAGCTAAGCAGGGTCGGGCCTGGTTAGTACCTGGATGGGAGACCACCTGGGAACACCAGAAGCTGTAGGCTTGGGAGAAGGACCTGGCAACCCCCTCCCAAAAATCAATCTGCCATTGAAAACCCTATGAACAGCAGAGAAGCACTGACAATAG
>VMDO01009522.1:0-44349 GCA_007922755.1 Pedetes capensis | reverse complement strand
AACGGCACCTAACAACAACAACAACAACAACAACATTAAAAAGGTACAAGATTGATATATAATAAAATGGAAAGATATTAGCTATACACTGCTAAGTGAGAAAGGCAGAGAATGATCTGCTGTGTGTGTATAACCACTTAGGGAGAGAAAAAAATCCTAGAAAAATACACACAAAATATACAGTAAATAGTGGTTATCTACTGTTGGGTGCTTTCGAGTTGAGTCTGACTCATAGTTACCCTCATAGGGTTTTCCAAGGCTGATTATTTTGAGATTGTTTCAGGAGTGGGCTGCCACGTCTTTCTCCATGCTTATCTACTAGTCAGGGACTAAAGACTAACTTCTGCTTTCTATAATCTTCCCCCATGTTTTCTGGTTTTTAAAAACAGTGACTAAAAATATTTATAATGAGAAAAAGATTTTTTAAAATTGTTTTAATATTTAGAAAGAACTGGGCATGGTGGCGCACATCTGTAATCCCAGCATTCAGGGGCTGAGGCAGAAGGAGTGCGAATTCCAGGCCAGCCTGGGCTACGTAGTGAGACTCATATCTCAAAAAAGATTATATTCCTTAGGGGCAGGGGTGTTTGATTTACTTTTCTTATTTATTTAATTTAAGTTTTTTTGTTTGTTTGTTTTTTCAGTGCTAGTAGGTGAACCCAGGGCCTCACACATGCATTTTGCAAGCACTGTGTCACAAAGCAGCACTTCCAACCCATTTTTCACTTTATTTTGAGACAAGGTCTCGCTAAGTTATGTGGGCTGCCTCTGGCCTTGAACTTGTGGTCCTCCTGCCTCTGCCTCCCATGTCACTGGGATTACAGGAGTGTGCTACCGTGCCCAGCTAACTTTCTATTGAGAAATTTTGGGGACACTCTAGGTATCCAAGACCCAAGAAAGGATGAGTCATTTTATTTCTTATTCAAGTTGTTAGGAAGTAAGAAACTTTCTGAACATACATCTGTTTTCTCACTCCTCCTACACCTCCCCAATTCCCCCCTTTTCCATATGTGAAAGGGAAATGGCCCTTACAAGAATAGAGTGGAGGCTTCCTTCTGAGATGGAATTATATAAACAGTAATGGCAGGGCTGCCCAACAAAGGCTAGGAAGGGGACAATAGGAGTAAGATCGTGAAGAGATGCAAAGACCAGCGTCCCCTATCACATGCCTCGAGGACACAGCTAATGCAGTGCCCATCCTATCCACATTTGCCCAGACCCCAGGCTTCAGGCCCCCTGGCGTCCATTACCGTCTGGCCTCTCTCCCCCCTGGAAAGCAACATGGACTTGGAGATGCCAAACACGACTGGCTGCTTTGTTTCCATTCTCTTTACCCTCACGTGCAGAACCACCAGGACACGTGACAGAAGAGGTATGGGGGCCATCCCCAGGTACAGAGAGAGTTCCACGTTCTTCTGTGTAAGTCATTTTGATTAGCACTGGACTCACAAATCAAATATCAAAATCCTCCTGTTCACTAGGAATATTGCTACACCTGTAGAGGTTCTGGGTGAACACAGATGCCTAGTGGGCTTTGAAAGGATAATCCGGCCTGAATGCAGTCCCATCCCATTACCATTTGCTCCTGACCTCTCACTGAATCCTTGTGATTTATATTCCTTTATTGTCTTATTTGTTGATTCAGCCAAGTCACTAGAGAGTTTGGATGGAGGTTCTGGAACAGGAAGTAGGCATGTGTAACACCTGTACGCAGCACTTCCTTAAACTCTTTGGGGTCCGGGTAACAAATCAATCTGCACATTGCTTGCAGGACCCCAATTTCAATGGATCTGAGAGCAAGCACACGCAGTCCTGGTGGACCTCTAAGAGGAGATGGCGGATGAGGGCTTCTTGACCTTTTAGGTTCTCAACCCGGCAACAGCTATATCCCAACATCTCAGCTCTGTGGCCCCTGACACAGAAACCTTGAAAGCAGTGCACCTTAATGTGGATCTTAATTGGACATTTTAACACAAATAAGATCTGCCTCTTGGTGTAGTTGGTAAAAGAAAGACAACATTTAAGTCAGAGTCACAGATTTAAAGTTGAATGAGATCTTGGCCATCTTCCAAAGGCCCTACAATCCACAGGGTGAGTCCCTCGAAGGCCAGGTCCAGGCCCACATTCGCTAATTCCCAGGTAAGCATTGTTTCTACCTCGGTCCAGTCATTTGTGGGAAAGATAATGAATAATCTACTAGACACTAAACACTGAACAGGATACAAATCCCTAATGGCAAGCCAGGCATCACGGCACACAACTGTAATCCCTGCAGCTCAGGAGGCTGAGGCAAGAGAATCAAAAGTTCAAGGCCAGAGGTAACCTTTGCAACTAAGTGAGACCCTGTCTCAAAGTTAAAAAATGAAAAAGGGGCTAGAGGATGCAGCTCAGAGGTAGAGCACTTGCCTATCATGCCTGGGTTTAGCCTCTAGCACTGAAAAAAAAAAGCTTAATAGCTAACCATCTCAAGAACATGAGCTGGGGTTTAGCTCAGGTGGTAGAGTGCTTGCTCTATGTGCTCTGAGGCCCTGGGTTCAATTCCCAGCACCCTAAAAACGAGAGAAGGAGCTGGCAGCCCCTTCCCCAAACAATTCTAAAATAATCAGCCATCAAAAACCCTATGAATAGCAGAGAAGTACTGACATAGTACCAGGCATGGCAGTGTCTGGTAGTGTTTCATTCTGTTGTACGTAAGATCACTACTCAACCACACCTACCAACAATAAACACCACCGCCTCAAGAACACAGATTCTTTTAATGTTTGCATTTTGGGTGATTTTTATGATCACTGATTTCAAACCTGTTATGTTTCCGAAGAAAGCAATTCAAGGGGCAGGTGATATGCCCAAGGACACCCTGCAAAAGTATGTGACCAGATTAAAACTGGTTTTCAAATGCCTCCTTCAGTTCTGTATGTGTGTACACACACACACACACACACACACACACACACACACAACACACACACACATACACACGAGAGCTGAAATATTAAAACAGAGTCAAGGCTTGCAATAAAAGTAGAGAGACCCCTTTACAGTATGTTTTTCTAATATTCTTACTTGCTGGCCTTTCTGTTTGTATAGCTTTGGGGAGGGTAGGCACAGTTTAAGACAAATAAATTTCTGTCCTGCAAGTGTTAGGTTTCAAAACATTGTTGTTGTTGTTGTTGTTGTTAGGTGCCACGGAGTCGGTATCCAACTCATAGCAACCCTATGTACAACAGGTGAAACACTATTGTCAGTGCTTCTCTGCTGTTCATAGGGTTTTCAATGGCAGATTGATTTTTGGGAGCAGGTTGCTGGGTCCATCTCCCAAGCCTACAGTATCTGGTGTTCCCAGGAGGTCTCCCATCCAAGTACTAACCAGCTTAGCTTCCAAGATCTGAAGGGATTGGATGCCACAGGGTTATGGCTGCAGGCAGGTTTCAAAATAGTATTTTTTAGGGTTAAATAACTTAAGCTTATACTCTCTGGATTTGCCAGAACTTCCCCCACAAGACCCTAGGGGCAGAGAAATTTGGAGGGGTTGTGTTTGGGGAAGAGATGGTCCCTTATTTATGGTGGTTTCACTTAGATTGTTCATCTTCACACTGGTGCTAAGGCAACAAGCAACTAGTAGAAATTGTACTTCAAATTTTGATCTTTTCCTGGGCTAGCGATGTGGGGTACAATGCTTTCTGTGATACTGGGCAGCCCCAGTCAGTCACAAAATCACAAGGAGGAAGAAATGACATTGTGCTGTGGGCCACCTTGCTGGGCTATGATGTTCAGGAGATCAGATGTGCATTTTCTACTTTCTACAGTATTTTCAACTTACAATGGGCTTGGCGCGCCATATCCCCAGTAACTACAGCAGCATCTGTGGAGACACAGAGGTCTCGCACAAGTGCCCAGGGCATTTTATTGCCCTGTTAGAGGTAGGCCTGCGAAGCCATCAGGAAAGGCCACCATGACCTGGGACCCCCAGCATACCCAGAGCATAGGTAAAACCCTGTAAGGAAGTCTCCCCCATGCATGGCACCTGAGGTTGATCGCTGTGGGCGAGATGGTCATGCCTCGGTGAATGACTCGTAGATTCTGCCCCTTCCACATGAAGGGTGGGAAAAAGTGCTGTGTGTTCCTAAGAAGCCAGGCACACTGTTGAGAAAATGCACAATGAATAGCACAATGCCCAGGACCCAACACCTGGAGCGATTGTGCGGAAGTCCTCTTTAGCAGAGGGTGTCCGTGTATGAGGAGACGGACAACAGCAGGTGGGTGACAGCTTGGTGGAGACCATCAAGGTCAGAGGATGGCATGCCCGATGGACAGCCCTTGCATGATGTCACAACAATGGGTGAGCTCCTTGCTTGACAAATAAGAGATCACTCCTTGGAGAAAGGTAAAGGACCCCAAGTCAGAGTGACAACCCTGATGTTGAGGATCCTTTACTCAAAAGACAATAAAAGTGAATATAGACACGATTGCAAGTCGCTGAATTGCCAAGACAAAGTTTTACCCCAACAGCAGAAATGGGGAGGCCAAGGCCTGATTAGTAGATTCTCACCTTTCTTGCTCAGTGTGGCTCATGGCAACTAGTGATGCTGTTCCAGCTTTCCCCTCTGGACCCGACACATGGCGGGTACCAGCATATGGCTGGGCTGCAAAGACCACACAATTCCTACTCACAAGCCCATGAGCCAGCTTTAAACCCCCCTGTTCTTGGAATGGAATGAGCAACTAACTGTCATGGCTTGGTGTTCATCACTAGAGACCGGGAAGAAGTGCAGGTCTGAGCCGTACAACTGCCATAAAGCAGCCCGGCCCCCCCATACTCTCCTTTAGTCTCAGAGGAAGGCAGTGCCCCTGGGCGGGCATTCCTGGGCAGTCTTGAAATTTGGGAGTGCACAGGACTTTGAGAAGAAATGAGTCAGGTTAGGGGAAGCTGCCCACGTTGTGTCCTGCTGGGAACTCCTGCTGCTGCGGGCTCCTGCTCACCAGATGAGCATTTTGTGGCTGCCACGGGGATGGTTTGCAACACAAAAGGGGGAAAACCAGTTGTTTGGTTGTCGTTCTGCTTAGTTTCATTAAAACCATATTACAAAACTACAGTGAAATTATGGTAGCCCAGGGAATTAAGTCATTTTTATGTGTGCCTGTAAGTTATTTTTAAGCTCTTCTTTTTGCCTCTTACATTTATTATGGTGTTTTTGTTGAACACTGTGTACAATGAACAGACTTGTGGATCTCAATGGGAAATGCTACCGAAAAAGCTCATCTCCGTACAGACTACACTCTTACCTATCAGAACATAGGATAATAAATGTTTGTGTAAACCCAATTCATTTCTCTGAGCGTTAAGATGAATAGTCTGGAGTTAAGATCAAGTGAACGGCTCTGAAGACCACACAGCTGCTGTTAAATTTGTTCCATGTGAGACTTTTGGTCTTGGCTTCTAGATCAACCACTAGGGAAGGCCTTGGGATGTGTTGTCTGAGCATATGTAATACATATTGAAAGAATCTTTTTCTGTAAAAATTCTTCTATCCATTCACTTATGGCCTATCTTTTAAGTTGGACTCCAGACATAGGAGGAAGAAATATTGTCACATTGTTTTGTTCCTCATTTTGTCAAGCTGTTTTTTTTTTTAACATCCCACTTGCAGGTCTAATAGGTCTGACAGAGGGCATAGGTGTTAGATTTGCCTGGCTGGCATTTATTTCCTCTCCTGGATAATAGCACACCCTGAATTTCCTTTTGCAACCACTTCTTCCCCACTCTGAATCTATGTAATTCTAGCAGATGACCCCACACCTCCAGATCCAAGAGGCTGGATGTAACCCAGTGATGCGGCAGTGATTGATTTCAGGGAGGGGCACACAATTTGAGCTCAGCCATAGAGGCTGGGACTTTTGCTGGAAACATTAAAAAAGGGAAATGGTCTTTCCATGGGGCTTGTGGAATTGGCAGGATGTGAGTCTGGCATTGCTGACAGCCATCTTAGCACCATTCAGAGAGAGCTTGCCCATGAACAAAGCCAGTGGAAAGGCCAGCAAGGCTAAGTCTTTAAGAGGGCAGACCCTGAGCAGCTGGATCCAGCGAGGCCTGAAACAGGAGCTATTCAAGATGGGTCTGTAACTTGAACAAATAAAGCTCTACTTTATTAAGCCAGTCCAAGTTTGGATTCTGTTGCTTGCAACCAAAACTCCTGACTAATACAGATACAAATTCAAAACTGGGATCCACTTCACTTAGTAGGAAGCAACTTCTAAGTGACTATGGAAAATACAATGTATGGAGAATGTAGTTCAGTTGGTCGTTCAGTTGGTCTAGCACATGTTCAGGTACTGGGTTCAATCCCCAACACACAAAAAAATGACCATATATTTCACAAAGATAAATAAATAAAATACATTTAAGAAAGAAAGGAAGAAGGGAAGAAAAAGAGGAAGGAAGAAGAAAAGAAAAAGAAAGAAAAAGAAAAAGAAATACAGGGTAGGTGTGGTCAGAGTCCAAGGTTCCTGCTGACTTTCCTAACCAAGGTTCATAAAAACCAACCTCAAGCCAGACTTAGAAGAACACAACACTGGCCAGTTGGACACGTAGCTTTGGGGCCAAATCCAAGAGAGCCATGAAAAACACAGGGTCTCTTCCCACCAGCAGAAACCCAAGAGGCCCAGGTCAATAGCCATTCAAGCACAGCTCCAAGCACCTAGAAACACGCTAGGGAAATTCTGTGTAACCTTGGAGGGGTTTACTAACGAGCTTGATCCCTCCTATAAAACAAGAATAATAATACCTTTCTATCTCATAGGTTTGCCATGAGTTTAAATGTAACACCATGTGAGCTTAACTGTAACACCATTTAGTTTGGAATCTAACACGTAGTATGTTTGACATTATCATTATTTCTATTATTCACAAAATTCACAGTATCTATCAGCATATAGGGGGCTGGGATTTAGACTCAGTTAGTAGAGCCATGCTCTGCAGTCTCTGAGGTCCTGAGTTCAATTCCCAGCACCGCAAAAATGGGAGAAAGATGCGGCAATCCACCCCCAAGGCAATCCTGAAACAATCAGCCATTGAAAACCTTATGAGGGTCGCTATGAGTTGGACACCGACTCGACAGCACCTAACAACAACAAACAACAATTAATATATAGCAGAGCTTTTTACATACATTGGTCATTCAAATAAATATTCAAGTGAATGAGATGCTGCTAGGTTCATCTAGAATTATAGACAAAAATTCTAAGAATCTCAAGGGTTATTGGCCCATATACATAAATTATCTATTTGATTTTTTTCTTTTTGTCGTACTTGGGGGTTGAATCATGGCATACTTTGCAAGTGCTCTACCACTGGGCTGCACTCCCACCCCATTTTTTATTTTGAGCCAGGGTTTTGCTAAATTGCACAGGCTGCCTCTGGCCTTGAACTTGTGGTTCTCCTGCCTCCGACTCCTGAGTCATTGGGATTACAGGCATGTGCCACCATGCCAGGCAACTTATTTATTTTTAATTGTAATAATACTCAGCATATTGGTGATAGTATGCTAAATACTTTAAATACCTCATCTGAATTAAGCCTCCTAACAACTGCATGCATACACAATTACAGATGAGAAAACTGAGGCTGTGTACAATGAACTGTGTAATAGCACCTGTGTTTTAGTAATCAGAGTGATGGAGGCAGGATTCAAATCCATGTCTAAGGATGCCA
This sequence comes from Pedetes capensis, assembly GCA_007922755.1. Classification (NCBI taxonomy): domain Eukaryota; kingdom Metazoa; phylum Chordata; class Mammalia; order Rodentia; family Pedetidae; genus Pedetes; species Pedetes capensis. The sequence continues at coordinate 36,641 of VMDO01009522.1, read as the reverse complement.
CAAGCCTATGCTCTGAACAGGCCCATACGGCCCCGTGCTGAATGTAAAGGGCAGCTACAGGCCCCTCACATTCAAGTTCCTTAGAGGAGACTGGTCTCCTGAGCTCAGTAGCAAGCCAGTCAGGCCCGAGTCTTCCTGACTGCTGTCTTAGCAGAGCTGACTCCCTGGAAGGATAAAGCCATGAAATCTTCCTCCCACCCTATTTCTCTAAGCAACAATAATCTGTAAGATTCTTTCAAGTTCTCAAGTGTATACCATCCCCAAAGGCAGGCCTTTGGGGGTTTGTCCTTTGCCTGCCCACTAGTTCCCACTTTGGTTCAAGTCAGGTCCTCCAGCAGGCACTCGATCCCACAAGGATGAGGTCTCAGCTCTGAAAAATGTTCAGACTTCATTCAACACAAAACACTGCTGCTGGCATTTCAAAACCTAGTCATTAATTTTTTATGGCTTAAGCTTCCTTCTCTTTATTTTACTCTATTTAAATAATGTTCTCGGTTTTTTCATAAGGCTCACTATGGTCAGGCAGGATGAATTCCATTCTGTTCAAATCTGTGATCGTTCTCAGTTTCATTAAAAAATATAGTTGGGGGCATGAAGTGTAGCTCAGTGGTAGAGCACTTGCCTAGCATGCCTGAGGCCTGGTTTCCATCCCTAGCACTGTAACAATAATAATAATAAAATGTAAATAAATTCAAAGACCCAGCAGCTACGGTCCTTAGATGGAGCTAACTGATTCTCATAGCTCTGTTGTTGTTCATTGCTGCGACTCATCCATTCTCATAGGGTTTTTAATGGCTAATTGTCTCTGGATTGCTTGGGGAGTAGATTGCCAAGTCCTTCTCCCATTTTTGTGGTGCTGGGGATCAAACCCAGGTCCTCTGACAGTACTGAGCAGCACTCTACTAACTGAGCTAAATCCCTGCCCTTGCAGCTCGAGAACCTTTAACTTTCAGGTCCAGACTCTCAATTCTCATCACTGGATGCCCAAGTCCAGTCCACCTGGGATAGCTGAGATGTAAAAGGAGGCCTGCAGGTGGCGATGGGAGGGGCCAGTTAGGCACAAATTTAAATGAATGCCTTGGAAGAACTCACCAAAACAGGGCTGCTGCTTACTTCCTCCGTGAGAATCCAATGTCATGAATAATAATGGTAGTCCTATTATTCTCTGAGGGTACCTCTTGAGGCCAGCACAAAGCAAATGTTTACTCTTGGTCTTAATGCTGTGAAAAGGTATTAAAATTTCTGGAGGATTCCAGGAAGGAAGGAGTAGGAACTCTCCTGGTCTGCCTTAGGCTGTTTCAGGGAAGACTGCTTCCATAATAAAAGGGCAGAGGCCACAGCTAACGCTTCCTCTGCCCTTTCACTTGGTTAATTCCCCAAAGCAGCTCTTTAAAGCTAGATTTTAAAAAAATGTTAACCACTAGCTGGGTGTGGTGGCTCAGGCCTGTAATCTGAGCACTTGGGAGGCTGACGTAGAAGGATTTCCAGTTTGAGGCCAGCCTGTGCTACATAAGGAGACCGTATCTCAAAAAAGTTTAACACAGATTGAAATCCTGAGGAGAGCACACCAGGAAGAACTGACAATAAAGGAAGAACTCCTGAGCACCTACAGAGCCAAGCTAGAGGCTTCAGGGGACCAGGTACCCTCATGTGCTGCTAAAGAAATTCCCGGGGAAATGACAGGGTAGGCCCAGAGTCACACGCTAGTCAACAATCCCCATCTCTCTGACAGGGTGGGCACTTGCCTTTAATTCAGACAAAATGATGGATGAGATGACCTCTCAAGGTCACCTCCAACCTCCAAGTTCTATTCTTTTGATACTAGCAACTGCTGCCATCAGTGCTTTGAGGTAGGCCTAGGCCTATGACTAACTTCCAACAAAAAGTGGGGTGGACTGGGAGCCAGGATTCTCCAAGACCTCAGAGGGAGGATCTCACTTTCCCTTTTTAACCATCTGTGGGGTTTTTTCCCCCTCCTTCTCTTTGCCTCTCCTTTCTGCGTGTGTTGCATAGAAACAGAAAGTGCCTTTGTACCAATTACTAGGCACTAATTTACGCTCTTCAGTGGGCGCTGGGCTTGGTGGAAGGGTGGGAGGGTGGGAGGGTGGGATGTGGGGGAGGTTTCTCGCAGCAGAGGCACAGGATGCTCCAAGCTTTTTCCTCAAGCCTGAGAACACAGAAGGGCAGAGAAAGACAGAGAGAAAACAAAAATCCACATGATTTAGAAGTCAAGACTAACAAGCACGACAAAGCCTGTTTTTTTTCTAAATCAAGAATGCTAATTATCATAAGGCATTCAGAAATCAAGCGGATGGGCTAGGAAGCAGGTTCCAAGCTGTGTGCGCTGGGTGGTTTTAGGAGGATCCTGAAAGAATGAGTACTGGGAAATCATCCACCCACTTTTCCTCTCAATGAACTTATTAGGGAAGACCATTGTCAGCCACTTTCCCAATATGTCATATGATGTTTCTCCCTGGGAAGTTCAATTTGGGAATTTCCCACAGACGTTGCAGAATGACTGGTTCTTGGGCTAAGCATCAACAATTGAGACAGGAATGTAAATCTGACCCCGGATTTTCAGAGTCTTAAGAATTCGTTTCCCTCAGGTTACATCTCGCTGTCTGAAGGTGATGGGGTATCACCATCCCAGTGGACCCTGTTTACTCTGGCACCTTCCTCCCCCACTGGGGAGCCCCACTCATGCCCCTCCCTTCCCTTCTCACCACCCACAGAAGATTCGAGAGGAAAACCGAGGGAAGCAACTTGTGCACTCTGTAATTTCACTTCATTTACATTTTCTGCTGTGAAGGAGTGGTCCTGCCAACAAAGAAGCTTCTGAGGCCACCCTTGCTTTGTCACTGCTAAGGTACATAGAGGGGGACACACGAGTAAAGAGGGAAGAACAGCCAGCCGTCCTTCCCCACTCTGGGATGAGGAACATATGCCACGACAGCCCTCCATCCCCAGGGGAGGTTTTAACCGTGGCTGGGCTGGAGGGCTGTGGGCTCATCTTCCCCTGGACGCAAGGGAGTCCTGCCCTCTTGTCTGAAACCCAGAAGCTAACCCATGGGAATCCTCACAAGCTTAGGAACTCATGGTCTCAGCTGGAAGCCACCACATGCAGCCCTTTGCTCTCCTCTCTACTGTAGATTGTTATTTCTCCCTAAGAGGACGCTGGTGGGGAGACACCAGCCCCGAGGGGGCAAGAATTGGTTCTCTGGTGGGTAAAAATAATCTTAGCTTTTACAACGGTTTGTGGCCTTCTAAAGGAGCACTGTCCATAAACAACTCTATAATGTGTCGGTGGTATTAAAATATCAGGGGGATGGGTTGGGCATTTATGGGGGAAAAAAAAATATCCAAAGTCTCCTTGTTGTTGTTGTTGTTAGGTGCCGTCGAGTCGGTATCCGACTCATAGCGACCCTCATAGGGTTTTCAATGGCTGACCGTTTTGGGATTGCCTTGGGAGTGGATTGCCAGGCCCCTCTCCCATTTTTGTGGTGCTGGGAATTGAACTCGGGACCTCAGAGACTGCAGCGCAGCGCTCTACCCACTGAGCTAAATCCCGGAAAGTCTCCTTAGGGGAAAGATAATGGAAAAAAGGTAAAAAACAGTTATCTGGGCAAGGCTTGCTCAGGCTTAGCTGTAAATACATCTTGAAGAATGCATGCCAGATTGTAAAATAACATTCTATATCACTTTGGGGAGCCTTCTGGAAGGAATGGAGCAGAGAGCTTACGTCTCCTTAAAAACCAAGGTACACGGCCTCCATCCACTGAGAAAGAGAGAGAAAATGGCAAGACCTGGGTAGTGCTACTTCATGGGCTACTAAGGCCTCTTAATCCAGTACCTGGGGACAAAGCAGGACCTGGCTCTGGCTCTGAGGGTTTTTATTCTTTCGGGAGTTTGGTGCCGCGGATTGAATCCAGGGCTTCAGATGTTCTAAGCAAACACTATGCCAAGTGAGCAACTGGGTTCTTAGAACACCTCTGATGACATTATACTACTTAACCAATTAGGTGACTACAGCGCAAGGGGAATACAGATACCTGGCACCTGTCTGAGCAAACTCCTCCCCCTGAGTTAGAGCCAGCCAGTAACGGGCATTTCTAGAGAGGCTGAAGAAACCATTTCCAGTGTTGGAAGACAGCTTCAGGGACAGAGGCTATGCCAGTCCCTTCTGCCACACAATATATCCCAGGCAAGTGTTCAAACAGGGTAAGGAGAAACAAGTAGTCACTTGAAGTTTGTGCACAACAACCTGTGAGTTTAGAACAGAACCCATCTCTTGTGGATTAAGAAACTAAGGCTTAAAATGGAGGTTGCAAACTTAAATGCCAACAGAGATCAAGTAAATGTGTGTGAAAATGTCATCATGAAACTCATTAAGTTGCATACTAACAACAACAACCAAAAAAAAAACTCTGATAATTAAAAAAAGAAATAGCCAAATGCAGTGGTTCATGCCTGTAATCCCAGTGACTCAGGAGGTGGAGGCAGGAGGACTGCAGGTTTGAGGCCAGAGGCAGCCTGCATAACTTAGTGAGACCCTATTGCAAGATAAAAAAAATTTTTTAAATGTGGCATAGCACTTGCAAACAAAGTATTGTGCAAGGCCCTGGGTTCAATCCCCAAGTAACTAAGAGAGACAGAGAGAGAGAGAGAGAGGTACTTAACTGGGTGTGGTGGCACACACTCATAATCCCAGCACTTGGGAGGCTAAGGCAGGAAGATGGTGAATTTGAGGCCAGCATGGGCTACAAAGTAAGACTCTGTCTCACAAAACCAGAAATAAATAACCAAATAAAAGTAAGAGGTACTGCCCCATATGAAGAATGAAGAATAAACAAGCGGTTCAAATCAATTGTTGCTAAGCAGGAATTCAGGCTCAACATTGCCAGGTCTTTTGATTATTACAAAGAAGGCAGAAATCTGGACTTCTGCCGAAATCCTGATTTTTAGATGTTGGTAACTAATTAAATTTGTATAAACCCTGTGTTAGCCACACCAAGCGAATCTGCAAAGCAAATTCTGTCGCAGGCCTCCAGTTTGCAAACTCTGAATTAACTTGCTTAGGGTCTCAGAACTATGAAACAGAAGGATAAATCCTAGCCCAGCTCAATGACCCTCACTGTGTCTTTACTCTCAGGACACTGTGGAAAGAGCGGCACTGAATTAAATGAAAATTTGTTGGAATGATTCATCTTCCAAAGCTTCTAGTCTGTGGAAGTGGCAGCTGTATGGGGCCCTATAGGATAGGGAGCAAGGAAGACAGATTCTCAAGGGAATGTGTTGAGCAGTACTAAGCATGGGGGTGTGGCAGGGATTTTAGATCTTAAGATCTTCACAGGATGCAGACATCCCAAATGCTATGTCTATCTACCTCCTGGATTTAACAATCAGCAGAAAGAAAATCAGGAAGCTCCGAACCCCACCCAAAAATGGATCTACCTTGAAGCTGTTATCTGAAACTTCAAATGTCTGAAACTCTCTAACGTCTTTTATTTAGGGTATCTCTTATTTACAGTATTCTTAACACATACTTCTTTTGGCAGGAGTATGCTTTTGGCAATATTTACAGATGCTGGGGTTTTTATCCAACCATGCTCTAGGAAGACAGAGCCCCCCAGAACATAAGACACCCACAACCACCAAATCACTAGTTTCAAAAGAATGACTTGTAGCTTTTAAAATGGGATGAACATTTATTTCACTTCCTTTTCCATTCTGGACTGTGTAAAAGGTTCTCCCCAAGCAGCCGAGCTGACTTGCCTTATGGAGAATTAAAGAGCAGTACGCACGCACGCACACACACATAAGCAGCCATTTCTATAAATGCCTGAGAAAAAGCACTCGGCTGAATGGTCCGGTACACTGGCAATTCTGCTTCTGAGCTGGACAGACACAGAAGCTCACCAAGGCACCACAGGCCTGCCCAGCTGCACCACTGGGCAGCTCCCTGAAGGAGAAAATGGCTTTGCTCAAGGTGGCAGTGGGTGTCCATGTGAGCAACTGAACACTGGGAACATGGCTGACATGGCCAGGCCCGCCCAACAGCTGTTGGTGAGTAACACACTGGGTTGATATACCCCTACTTCACCCCACAGCCACACTAAAGGTCACAATCCCCAACATGGGCACATGCCTGTCATCCACCTCAAAGATACAAACTTCCAAAGGGGCTGTTTTATATGGCAACCTAGATGCTGACCCCAAACAGAACCTGATTTGGTACTAACCATGGAGGAAATTCTGATTTATTCTTGTGCCAGCAGCCACCAACACACCAACACAAGAATCATTTGCCAAAGGAAATAAAAAATGAGAAGCAGTTACATGGCATTTCTTTTAAGACGCAAGAGCAAAGCTAAGCAGAACTGAAAATCCCCAACACAATATCTTTTAGAAACCAAGGGCCCAGAGACTCCACTTCAAAACATCAAACCTTTACACCAAAAATGTACAATACCTTTCCAAGTAACTCCAACAACCACTTAAGCCTGGTGTTACAGGACCGAGGAAAAAAGTACTACCATGAGAGGACCACCAGGCCACTGCTACCTTATCAGAACAGCAGTTACAAAAGAGCCTCTCTAAAGATAGTCGGATATCACATCCATATGTGAATGCTTTCCAACTTTGCTAACTAGAACCAACAGATCTGGCTGCTTGTAAGTCCCCAAAGCCCGTTTTACACAGCAGATATCTTCCCGGCCATATTCATGTGCTCAGCTCTGCTGCTTGGCCTCCCCTGGAATCATTAGACCTCGACCTTCCAGAAGCACTCCAAATTCATTACAGAGCCTTGACCTCTGGTCAAGGACCACAACTCCACACCAATCACTCTATTTAAGGGTCAAGGGTGCGACCTAAATCACATGGAAAAAATCGGCTCTGAAACCTCCCTCACTAGGAAGGCTAACTAGTCATGAAGTTAACTCACCAACCATCACTCGATCAAACTCCCTTGCTGCCTGAAGCAGTGTTATTTTAAACCTCTCAGGGGACTTTTGGCCAAATTTAAAACCACCCTGGCAACCTCTGAAAAGTAGCCAGCATCCAGCTAAATGAGTCCTTAGTCATCCCTCAAAGACTGGACGGTAAAGTGTACCGCTTCCCCCCAGGTTTCGACCACTGCGGCAACCCCACCACCGAATGAAATAAAAGATACGCCATAGGACTCCCCGCCGCCACCACCTTCCCAGGTGGGGCGGCCACACAGCGACGCGGTGCGGAGTCCCGGGGGCGGGGCGGGCCAGGGCAGGGGCGGGCCCCGCTCCCCGCGGAGCCACGCACAGCACTAGCTCAGCCGGCCAGCTTAAGACTCCCCGCGGCTTCTACAGGCGGGGGACAGTTAAGGAAAGAGTGAAAGAGTTAAACATCTTATCCAAAACTGTTTGCACCCTCTAGGCCGAGTGCGGTGTCCTGGGCGCCCAGGAACGCGGCCCGGCCAAAGGTTAACCAACCCCAGAGCGTGGGGGAGGCGACGCCGCTAACCTGTATGCACTCTGTAATGGGCTTTGAGATGGGAGGATTTTCCATAGACTTTCCCACAGCCACTGTAGGGGCACTTGTGCCTCTTTTCGGAGGCGTGTTTCCCCTTCGCCGCCACTCCAGGGTGGAGGAGGGAGAGCGGGCTGGGCGCGCTGCCAGAATCCTGTCTTTCCTCGGGGCTGTGGGAAGGACTCGACCCAGATTCGGTGGTCACGTCGCTGTCGGATCCCATATCCTCATCGGGACTCTCCAGACTGTCGCTGCACACCGAAGGGGTCTGGATGGGTCGGTACTTGTTCAGGTCCAACAAGCTCTTGGCGATGGTGACCAGTGTGCAGTAATCCTTCCAGGTGTCCCCCGGGTCACCATGCTCCTTGGTCACCTCGCGCTCTGGTAGTCGCAGCCGCTCGGCGTCCGGAGCGCCCCCATGCTCTGGCACCGCAGCGCGGTTCGAGATGGAAACCAGACACTGGGCAGCCACGAAGTCCATGTAGGCGGCCGCGGACATGGTGCGGGCGACAGCAGCCCCGGAGGCGCGGCCAAACTTGGCGGTGGCTGCAGAGGTTCGGCTTGCCCTGCCCTGGCCTCGGACGACAAGCGCGGCGCGGCACGGCGTGGCCAAGGGGGCGGGGGCGCGGGCGCTTCCGACTCGCAAGAGCGCCGAGGCGACCTCAGCCCCTCATCTTTACGTAACCGGCAGCGCCTCCGCACGCAGCATCCACGGCCCGGCTCCGCCGCGCCGCCGCTCTCGCCACCGCCCTGCCCCGCACCGGGCGTGATCCCCCGACGGGCGCGCCGGCCCCTCTGAGCCGGCTCCCTTGGAAAGACGCCACACGTGGCGGTCTCAAGTTTATATGACTGAAAACGCCCCCGAGGCGCTGGGAGAGGAAACTGCCAGGGAGGCACACGCCCTCGGCCGCTTCTCCGTCGAGCCAAAGCCCCAGGACATTCAGCCGACCACCCCGACGCGGGTGGCGAAAGCCGGACCGAGCTCCAGGCCTAAAAGACACTTTTCTCCCCGTCCACTGACGGCCTCTGTGCCCCTGCTTCCGCCGGTCCGCACCGTTCCGGCATTCTCTTGCTCAGTAACAATTTCGCAGAATCCCATCACGTCACAATCCAAACCCCCTCCAATTGGTCAGTGGGGAGGGTGATTCAACTCTGTTTACTTTCTCCCCCTGCCAGTCAGAAGGGCCTTTCGGTGGAGAGGTGCGTCTAAAACTGAGGCGTGCGGCCAATCCGACTGTTCCGTTCTGCCGCCTCGTGCTACCCCGACAGCCTCGAACGCTGACATTTAAAAGGGTAACAGCTGGGAGGCAGAAGAGGAGCCGCCGCTCATCTTCGCGGGTCCTGCCAGGTCGGCGCGCTGGTCCTGGCCTCCTCGCTCATGTTCCAGCCTGCGGAGCTTCGGGACACATCTCCCCTAGTCAGTTGTGCCTATAACATAAGACAACTTCAGCTTTGGTTTTCTAGCCCGCAAACAGTTAAGTGACTTCCTGCAAACGCTACAGTCCCAGCAACCAGCCTTCCAATCAAAAGTAAGTTGGTTGATGTCACTGGCATTGGCTCAGCCAATCGGAAGGGCTTTCAGAAAGCAGGCGCTTGACACTTGTAAACGCGCAGAGCTGTAGTGAGGCTGGACACATACTTGTATTTTGTGTTGCTAGTAGTAAAATTGAGATTTGGATGGGAGAACTGGAATAATGAATAAATGCAATGTGAACCTATAACTTTTTTTTAAACTCAATATGTCAGGACAAGTTGTCCAAGAATAAACACACATGAGAAAGCATGAACTCGATTTTTGTTTGGTTTGTTGGTTGGAATATTTTTTGCTTTGTTTTGCTTTGCTTTGCTTGGCAAGCCAGCATATTTTGTAGCAGATGATAAAAGTTCTTCCATCCTAGCCAGACCCGATGGTACAAGGACGCAATCCTAACGGACCCTGATGACTGGGTCAAAAAGATCGGAAGTTGAAGGCCAGAGGCAGCCTGCGTAATTTAGGGAGACCCTGTCTCAAAATAAACTAATAAAATAATAAAATAAATGGTCTGGGGGTGCAGCCCAGTGGTTGAACACGTGCAAAGTATGTTCGAATCCGTGGGTTCAACCCCCAAGTACTGGGGAAAATTTTTTCTTCCATCCTATACATTAACTATGAGAAATTCATCTAGAAAATTCACGGCTAACAAAAGTTCTTGTTTGATATCATACTCATTCTCTATCCAGTGATCCTTACATTGGAACACCCATTTTTACATTTGCTATACCTCTTAATTCTTCGACTTCACTGGGGCAATTTATTCTAAGTTATTTTAGCTTTGTTTTGAAACTATTTTAATGTATCATTTTCAAAACAACTCATCATTTTTCCCCCAGCGATCCCCACTTGGTTGTCAGAACATGTTTCCTTTCCCTCACTTGTTGTTGTTGTTAGGTGCCGTCAAGTCGGTATTCGACTCATAGCCACCCTCTGTACAACGGGAAACACTATTGTCAGTGCTTCTCTGCTGTTCATAGGGTTTTCAGTGGCAGATTGATTTTTGGGAGGGGTTTGCCAGGTCCTTCTCCCAAGCCTACAGCTTCTGGTGTTCCCAGGCGGTCTCCCATCCAGGTACTAACCAGGCCCGACCCTGCTTAGCTTCCGAGATCTGATGGGATCGGATGCCACCGGGCTATGGCTGCAGGCTTCCCTCACAGATGTGAAAATTAAGACACAGAGAAATAACTTGTTTACTTTATCAGGTAAATAATGACAGAACTCAATAGAAAGCACAAGTCTCCTGATTTCTGGCTCTTTGTGCTTCACAAAAACTGAACCCTGTGGTTTTGTGAAATATTAACTATGCTAAGCAGATTCTTAAGAACTGGAACTATCCAGAGGTCCTTTGGACATTGAATATATGGCATTATTTGATCAACAATTACTGTGGGTCTTGGAGTCTGATTAACTTAGTTTGCTTCTCTCTCTGATGAATGCTGAGTTTGTTTCCTATCTTGCTAGCTGAGAAAAGAATCTAGGGGTAGTGTCCCTTGCAGGAGGTATACTATCAGCACAATTGATAAAAAATGCATTCACTTTCCTGCATGTGGGAGATATCTTTTTCTACATAATCCCAATTCAGTGAGATTCAACCCTGACTCCCACTGGCTATTAACCTTTGTTAAGATTTGGGAAGTTTACACCAGGTTCTTGGTCTTCAAGAGAAGGGTTAATCTGAAACCAGCCTTCCAGTGTGAAGGCTACAATAATTTGTTTTGATCTTTAAAATGAGCAGTACAGGGAAGATATTGCAGCAGGCGACCACATGAACATGTAGAAAAGTGAATGCTGGTCAACCAAGAACATCATCACTATCACTTCACTATCTCACCCCTTTCACGACAGACTTACTCTGTGCCAGGACCAGGATCAAGCACTATGTGTGTACTCTTAAAACAACTCTGTGCACTATATGTTGTTATAGTGTGTAAAAGTGAAGCCATCTTGGAGTTCTTGCATTAAACTCCTCTTAATTTTAGAAAAGAATTCACAGGAACTGGGCATGGGGATACATGTCTATGATCTCAGTATTCAGAAGGCTGAGACAGAAAGATTGAGAGTTTAAGACTAATAATAGCTATATAGCAAGAACTTGTCTCAAAAAAAAAAAAAAAATCACTGACCCATGGAGTTTGCTTATTCATGATTTTCCTGGGACAAAGTCTGTCCCTTAGGATACATGATCACTCAGAAGTTGCAACTTTGCCTGTCACTTTAAAGCCCACCACAAATATCAGTGGGATCTCTCCAGGATTCCTATAATCATGGTCTGTTCAGCTTCCCAGACTTGTATTTTAACTGGCATTACTCTACTCCTCCTTGGGCCTCTGGTGGCTATAGACAGATTCAGGTTAAATCGACATTATTCCAGAAAAGAAAAACCTGTATCTTTCCTTGACATCCAGGGTCTTGCTAAATTGCACAGGCTGCCTCTGGCCTTCAACTCTAGATCCTCTTGCTGCAACCTCCCAAATCACTGGGATTGCAGGTACGCACCAGTGTGCCTGGCTTTAAATGGGGAATTTGAATACAATATCATCTTGGGTTTAAAAAAATGTAACTGCCCCACACACAGACTTTTTGCTCTCTTTAATTTGCTTTAATTTCACTGTGTTTGAACTGGGCATAAGTCCTGAACTCTTCAACTCATTCATTTTAGACTTGTAAAAGAAGGTAATAAAGAAAACAGATTTCAAGCCAGGCATGGTAGCACATGCCTATAATCCTAGCACTGGGGAGGCTAAGGTAGAAAGACTGATGCAAATTAGAGGCCAGTCTGGTCTGTACAGTAGGTTACAGGTCAGCCTGGGCTATAAAGCTAGACCCACCCAAGAAAAAAAATTCATTCATGTGAATTTCTCTTACATACTTACAAATATAATTACTGCTTTCCTTGATTTATAGAATCTTTTATAATTCAACAATTGTACAAGGATAAAACACCCTCTCCTTTCCCAATCGTTTATTTTCCAGATATTTATGTTCCTGGCAATAAGCTAGGCATGGGAGGAAACAGAAGGGCAAAGAGTCTGTCTTCCATGAGACCCACGTTAAAACCAAATATATAAAAACCAGCACATATTACAAGTAATAATTCCTACATCAGGATTTTTTTTCTTGTATTTTCAACAATGATTTTCCTTTCCTGTGTTGGAATGTATTATAATAGTTTTAAAATTAAAACCAGCTTATACTGTTTTGCCAGCATGTGGTTGTCTTGATTAAATTTTGGCAAAATATCCCAAATTAATATGAATCATCCCTAATTAAAATGAATAATTTACTAGTAAAGTCTATATTATGCCACACAAATATAAAAGGTCTGCTTTCCCCAAGTTAGTCTTTATAAATACACATTTCAACTCTAATCAACTGGGGGGCGAGGGAGGGGGAGCAAGAAAACTCAAAAATTATAACTGGGCTTCTAGTTTAGGTGTTTTCCTCTCTATACTATTCCCAAGCCTTTATTATCCAAGTTCTCAAAACAGTGACTTATAGGCCTGTAGCCAGAACTATAGACCTTGTTTTCCGTGCTAAAATAATTATCGTTATGGCCTCTAGTAAGAGATAGTGCCTAGAGGTTAGCCACATCTTTCAGTATGTGTTAGCTAGCCTCCTGGGCCTGTGATGATATGAGGATTGTTACCTTAGTCAACCTCTCTGAGCTATTTCCTTATCTGTGAATGAATAGGATTAGATTAAAACATCTTTAAATTCTAAAAAACAAACAAACACCCACCCCCAAACCAACAAACAACTAGGGAAAAAACTGGAGAAGACTTGGGTTCTCTAAATCTCAATCCTACACATGGCTCTTCATGGCTGTGAAGATGAGGGCACATGAAACCAATATTTAATGAGAAAGCAAGCACAAATATAAGTTGTTCAACCCTCCCTTCCTTGATTTCTTGATTTTATTTTTTTCCTTCTTAATCTGGTTTGTAGGAAGTGGCCTAGAGACTTAAAGAGTCTATTCTTCTTCCTTGGTAAATTTTCCGCCCTAACACATAATAAGATATTTCCTGGCCAATGCTTCAGATTCCTGAGCTCCCGCCCATGGACATTTTTACTCAAACTGGGTCCAAGGTACGGTTTCCCCACCTTGCGGGGTGGAGCTAATCACCCACCACTCAGTTTAAAATACAGGTTGATCGACATCACCCCTGCTCAAGGCCCAGAGAAGTTCGAGTTAAAGTCGCACTCTGTAGGTTCTGGGTTCTGTCGGTTCTGGCTTTTCTCACTCTTTCCTGCTGGGAGGCGTGGACAGTGTTGTGCAGAGCTGCCAGCCTCCAAGCGGGAAGGAAGGAGAACAGATGGCCCGCTGAGGGCAGGGGATCACGTGGCAGACCTCTTTTTGGGGAGGATCCAGTCCTCTCCCTTTCAGGGCCCGAGCCCTCTAGCTTCAGCGACCCAACCTAGTTGGGCACACAGGACACACTGGGGGAAAGCAGTGCTCATTTTATTGAAAGCGAGGGAATCTAGGAAAGCAGCAAGCTTGGGGATGGAAGAGGCCGGGGCTGAACGGCCGGGGCTTCCAACAATGGCGGTGTTGCTGGATTTGAAACAATCAGATAAAGCCTGCTGGGGTGAAACGCCCGGGGCCAGGATGAGTTAACACCCAGGGGCTAGGGGGCGGGAGGAGGGGAGCTCCCGCAGGCGCGAAAACTTGCACGACGCCCTACTTTACTCTCGCTCCACTTAGCAGCCTTTTGCAAAACTCCAGCCCTCTCCTCCGCAGAGCAGAAAGGCCACCCGTTCATGCATATGTAGGAGGTTAAGTTTAGCTCGCAGCCCCTTGCGCTCGGATCAGCCTCGCACGGCGCTGGGTGAATCACTCGCGCTCGGGGGCGGGCGCTCTGAAGGCTTCGGCCGCAGACTGGCGGGCGGCGCAGCCATTTGCGGGCGGCGCGCGCCGGCCTGGCATCGCCCTTTTAAAAAGTCTTCTGCAGGCGGCAGCCGCAGCAGCAGCCGGAGGAGGCGAGTTCATCTGAGGACAGCCCCAGTTCTCAGAAATCCCTTCCCTGCTGGAACATCAAGCTCTCTTTACTGCAGTTGAACAAACTGCCCTAGATTGGGGGATGAGGAACCCGCCCCAAACTCGTGCAAGGAGCTCCGGGCGCCCGCGCCCACGTGAGCTAACCTTGAAATCAGCCTCCGCACCTGGGCGGGGGCGCAGAGGGCTGCAGAAGGTGGGAATGGGCGGGGGGGGGGGTCGTTGGCCCCTGGCTGCTCCAGCCCATGGGCTAGCACCCTCTGGGTGCGTGTCCTGCCCCCACCACCCTGTTTCATAACTCCAGCGTGGCTACATTTTTTTTTTTTTAATCTCCCGGGTACGGTAGGTGCGAGGTGTGCCGGGAAGAGTGCAGGCCATCTCCCATCCCCCACGCCCGCGGGGAAGAGGAAAACCTGCGCTGCGGACCCCTGGAAACACTGCGGAGTAGGGTGTCGAGATGACATCAGCTTCTAAACATAGCCTGCACCGCACCCCAACTCTGAGCTCCCGGAGCAGGGCGCAGGGGCGGGGTGGGGGGAGGCGGTGCTGCTGTCCCTGGGCGGGGCGGAGCGGGACGGCCGGCCGCGCCGTGCGGGTGGAGATGACTTTGCAGGAATCTTGCTCTCCGCGTTTGCAGGCAGATCTCTCCCGCGATGGCCCGGCCACGGGGTTAGGAAACATTCTTGCCATTCCGAGCTCTCCCCTGCCCCACAAAAGCTACGCACACGCACGTGCACTTGCACGCAGCCCTTGGATCCACTGTGCCTTTATTTATAAATTAACCCATTTCCAGGTTCGGTCCGGTGCCCGCGCCCTCCGACCCCGCGCCGGCCTCCGGGCTGAGCCTGCGAGGGGTCGGCTCGGCCCTCCCGGTGAGTCAGAAGGGCTGTGTTTCCTGTGGTTGTTGTGGAACAGTTTGTCCTTTTTACCCCCTCCCCACCCCGTCTCCACCCCCTTGGTAAATATAGCGCTCACGTTTCATCATCTCTTTGTCCAACGAGCGCCAGACACCCCGGCCCGCGGCCCCCGCCGCCTCCCTCCTCCTCCCGGTTCGCGGTTACCTCGCATAACCCCGCGCGGGGAGACGGCGGGCAGCAGCCAGTCCCGCGGTCCCCGCCGGCGGGCTGCACCCCCGCACTTAGCACCGCAGGACATCCCCACCCCACTCGAGCCTCCTCCCCTACTTCCAAGCCCCCCTTCCATTGTGCCCCCATGTCCCCGTCCCACCCTCCCTCCCAAATGTCCTGGAAACAAGTCGAGATGGTGGGAGGTAGACGCCCCGCTTTCCCCAGCCCCAGGCTTCACCCCACGCCCAGGCCAGTGCACGATCTTCCACTTACACTCCCCCCCGCCGCCCCCAGTCCCAAAGTTGCCCTCTGTTCCCCGCCCGAGCTAGCGCAGGTGACAAGCTGCTGAGACAGTTCTGATTCACCGACAGCTGAGCCAGCTACTCGTACTCGGGTGTGGGCGCCTGGTGAACCGTCTCTTTCCCACCTTCCCCACCCCTACCCCAGGAGGGGCGTGGGCTAGAGGGTCGCGGAAGGCGAGGTGAGTGGATGCCAGCCGAAAAGTGCGTGCTCACTCTTCCGTCTCTCCCTCCCACCCCGTTTCATTTCCACACGTACCGCCACCCACCGGGGACCGGAGGCGGCGGGTGTTCTCTGAACACAGGGAACTGGCTCTCTCTGTGGTCTCCTGTTTACTTCCCTCCTCCTCCTCCTCCCCCCTCCGCCCCGTCACCCCGTGCTGCCTCCCGCCTGCCTGGAGCAGCTGGGAAACCTGCAGAGAAACTGCAGTCATGAGACTTCCCTGGACGGGAGCTGTGCCCCGGGTTTGCCCTGGCCTGCCCTGCCTTGCCTTGTGGGCACTGGGGGGCACTTCTTCGTCCTGGAAAGGAAGGCTCTTGGGGCTCCCCATCCCGGAATGTGACAGCTCCTTTCTTCCTTCTCTGTTCATCCCCTCCACCCCCTTCCCTCCAGATTCCTTCCTGTGGGGGCCCTGCCTGGCTGCCTTCTTGGCTAGGATTCTGGGCCACCCCCATGAGCGGCCACCTGTCCAGGGAGAGATGGCGAGACAGCTGACAGTTCCAGCATCCATCCAGGATGCTGCAGAGCTGGCTGCTTTGCCATCACAGACTGTCCTGTTCACACCAGGGAGCCCAAGCTTCCCTGCAGACCATGGTATTAAGGCAGCGCCCCCCAAACCTGCTCCCGGGGACACACCCTCTCCTTATGGAGTCGTGCAAAACATTCCGTTCCAAAGCTTGCTTGCCGGCGGGGAAGAATTCAGCTTCTCTCTCTAAGTAAGCCGAATCAACAAAGAACCCCAAGGAGGCCAAGAGGACTGCAGCTCCGGGTGCCGCCTGCCTGGAGTTCACCCCATTTAAAAGCCACCTCTTCACCACCAACCTCTGCTCCACTGCCATGGTTACCAGCTCCCTGTCCTTGGGCAGCGCCCATGTTGCACAGAGGCAGAAACAAACAAGGGCATTTTAAGTGTTCTTTTTAAATATCCAAAACACTGCATTAGTCTTCGGGTAGCAGAGAAGAGGGAGTTAAGAGTCCAACTGTTCCCTATTTCCTTCTGACCACAGGACCCTGAATAAATCCCTCACCTTGGATGGCCTCTCAGCCACCAAAAGAGGGAAGGAAGCTTATTGAGATACCAGAGAGTGGAATTGAGAGCAAGCCCTCAGCAGGAGCCTTATTCCCCGAGTGACACTCTGCCCTCCTCCTCCAGATTTAATCCCCCCAGCTGCTTTGCAGTGCCTGCCCTCAGACTCTACCACCCAATCCCTGGGGCTGGCATCTGCAGGCTCTTCTGCCCTCCCCCTCATTCCCTGCTGTTCCAGCACCTGACTCACAGTCCCTACCCCCACCCGACCCCTGTTAACATTGCTGGTGAATTTAGCATCCTGGAGATTAATGGCCTGTCTGAAACTTTACGACCTGAACTGTCCCCATTTGGCCTCCACTCTGCTTGTCATGTGGGTACCCTACACCTTCGCATCGACAAATAACAGCACCACCTCTGAACTCCTCATTTCTAGTGTCCTACTTCCCTACCAACACTTCTTTCTTTTCCAGTTTATTTGCTCTAATAATCACATTTGAACAATTCTTTGCCCCTATTTTGACTTCTGGGCTGGGATTTAGCTCAGTTGGTAGAGCGCTGCGCTGCAGTCTCTGAGGTCCAGAGTTCGATTCCCAGCACCGCAAAAATAGGAGAAGGACCTGGCAACCCACTCCCAAGGCCATCCCGAAATAATCTGCCATTGAAAACCCTTGTTGTTGTTGTTGTTGTTGTTAGGTGCCATCGAGTCGGTATCCGACTCATAGCGACCCTCATAGGGTTTTCAATGGCTGAGTGCTTCTATGAGTCAGACACGACTCGACGGCACCTTACAACAACATTTTGACTTCTAATCTCCCTTTTCACTGTTCATCCTTGTCCCCCTCTTCCTTTTCCTTCTTGGCTTACTGAGGTGTTGAACCCAGGGCCTTGCACATGCTAGGCAAGTGCTCTAACATTGGGCTGCATCCTCATCCCCTTTTTTATTTTTAATTTTGAGAGGGGGTCTCACTAAATTGCACAGATTGCATCTGGCCTTAAACAAGTGATCCTCCTGCCTCAGCCTCTCAAATTGCTGGGATTTTAGGCGTGCCCCACAGGCCCAGCTTGTCCTTACCTTCCTATCTCTCTTCCCACCTAGCTTAGGTTTCATGATCTGTCACCCTATGCACACAGCCCTCACTTTCTGTTTCCTGGGACTACCTTGCAAAACCCTGATTCTGTCCAGCTGAACACGCTGGACAAAAGCGACAGGACTTGCTGCAGGCATTCTGAGTTTATGATCTTAAATCTCCAGTGGCCCTCATCGCTGCCCTTCTGTGTTCCCTAGTTGGTTTACTTTTCCACACTCTGAGATAACTAAATTGCACCTTCTATCCTCAGACATCCCACACCCCTCCCCTTCCTCACTCTGAGCGAGAACCTTGCTGCTTATCTCATGGAGACAATAAAAGCAATTTAACCAAAGTGAGTTCATCCCCCCCCCCCACCTTCCATCCCACCTGCCTCTCTGCTCAGATGCTGCCTTCCCTCTTGTCCCATGGCTATACTATCCCTGATTTGCATAAGGCAAACCTTTCCTGCTTGGCCCCAGGATCCCCTCCCCTCTCCACTTTTGCTGTGGTTGAGAAATAGTTTGAGTGTCCCCAAAGCCTCATGTGATGAAATTTAATCTCTGTTGTGAAGTATTAAAGGGGCAAAAACTGTTGACTATGGTGTTGGATAGGGGGCTCTGGGAAGTGATTAGGATTAGATAAGGTGGAGCCCCTATGATTGGATCCTGGTGGCTTTATAAGCAGAGGGAGGGAGACAGGTATGTACACTCCCTGTATCTTGCCAGGTGATGTTCTGTGACACCTTGGGACTGCCAGCAAGAAGACCAGTGTCACATGAGGCTCCTAGACCTTGCATCTCCAGAGCCATGAGCCAAAACTTACTTCTTTTCTCTGCTCTTTTTTTCTTTTTGTAGTATTAGGGATTGCACCCAAGGCTTTGTGCATGTTAGGTTAAATGCTCTATCACTGAGCTACACACCCATCCCAACCTCTTTTCTTTATAAACTAGCATGCCTCAGGCATTTCCCTATCGTAATGAAAAACAGATGAATAAAACTATTAATGACTGCTCCTAAAATTACCTCCTATCTCCTGCTTGTCAAACGTCTTCTTCTAAATCATTCACTTCAACACAAAAAGACTCCTATCTTTGTATGCATACATGTGTGCATGGGTGTGTTTCTTGGACCCCACCCGTGTAGTGTCACTCTGTTTCCATTTTTTCCCAGCTACAAACGTCCCCAGGTTGCCTGCATTCAGTGCATGTGCACACTTCCTATCCTCTCTCCATCTCACACCAGTCAGACTTCCACCCACATCACTGGACCAGAACTGCTCTTGTCAGAGACACACATGACCTCCATCCCGCCAGCATTTCACTTCAGCCACCTCCCAGCAAGGACTAAGAAATGGGATTGGAGTGATGGGAAAGAGCAGAATAGGGTGTCCTAGAAGCCAAGTGAAGGAAGAGAGGTGGATTCCATTGGCACCACCTGTGCTAGTTTCAGTGCCTCTGGATCTCTTGAAGCTGAGCTACCCCGGAGTTCTGTCCCCAGCTCTCTGTGTATCATACTCCCTTGGTGATTTCACGTAGTTTTAAGGCTTTAACACCTTCTATATGCTGGTGACTCACCAATATTTTTATTATTATTTTTATTTTTGCGTACTGGCATATTTTGGTACTGGTGATGAGCATAGGGCCTCACACATGCTTTTACAAGTGCTCTACAACTGGGCCACACCTACGGTCCATTTTTTACTTTTTATTTTGAGTCAGGGTCTTGCTAAGTTATGCAGGCTGCCTCTGGCTTTGAACCTGCGATCCTCTTGCTTCCACCTCCCGAGTCACTGGGATTGCAGGTATGTGCCATCTTGCCCAGCTTCCAATTTTTATCTTCAGTCCAGAACTTTCTTGAGCTCCATACTTGACTATTCAACCATCTATTCATCACCTGCACAAATCTCTCCTCAAATGGCGTCATCTATTGTCTTACCCATCTTAAATATATTCCTGTGCTACTTGCTCAGGCTGAAAGCTGATGAGTTACACTTTGTCCCTTTCATTTATGCTCCATAGCTAAATGCTCAGGAACTCCTATTGGTTGTATTTTTTGAGTATCTCCAGAACCTGGCCCTTCCCTCACCTTCACTGCCACCTTTGTCCCTCATTGTGATCGTTGCAGGGCCTCCCAGCTGGACTCTCTGTCTCCACCTTGCCCTGGCCTCTCTTCTTCACACAACTGCCAGAGTATCTCCTTAAAATACATATCAGGTCCCAGCCCCATTGGGCAAAACCCCATGGTTCCTGCCTCCCATTCGGAGTAACTGCTGAAGTGCACACAGGGGGGACAAGCCCCCATGCCATGCTCCTAAAAGATTTTCTGATTCCCTCTTCCACTGCACCCACTCCTTGCTGAATGCCAGCCACTCTGCCCACCTCACTTATCTGGAAGCTAACCAGTCCTCCTCCTGCCTTAAAAGCATCTGCATTTCCTTTTCCCTTAAATTCACTTCTGCAAGATCTCTTCATAGCTCACTTCTTCACCTTCTTCAAGCCTCTGCTCAGATGGCTTTTCTGAGAGACATCTTCCCTGGCCATCCTGTGTGGATTTGCAAACACTGAATTTTCCCAATTCCCCTGGTCCTGTTCTCCATCCTCTTTTTCCATAGCACTTATATTCCAATGTACAACTTAGTTCACTTATTTATTATATTTGTTGTCTTAGGTTTCTTTTTCTTACCTTTTCCTTTCATAATTGTCATTTATTGTTGGTCTCCCCCTTGCTAGAATAAAAGCCATTTTGTTTACCATTATATTCTTAGTGCCTGCAACAGTGCCTGGTAAATAATAAGCACTCAAATTTTGCTGAATGCCAAACACACAGGGCATAAGAAGCTATACTTCTTTTTGAACCCCTACTATTTTCCAGGCACTCCAAAATATGCTGCGGTTTTGGCACCTAACATGAACAAGAAGTTGGTAGATGTGGAAATTAAGTTGCAGGAAGGAGAAGAGACAAACCCAAGCTCACACAGCATCAGAGCTAGGATTTGAACTCAGCGTTTTGCATCCAGAACTCATGTTTTTGAGCACTCTATTATCCTGCCCCTGTGTATGAGTGAGCTAGAGCATGAAAAGTGAGTTCTTCCTGTGGTGGCTGCCGTCGGCTATGCAAAGTCATGCTATGACATTTCCACATGTCACCTGAGCCTGTGTGTAGAGCTGGGCGGGTCACTTCCCCTACTTCAGACACTGGAGCTAAAGAAAGGGTAAGGATGATGGGTGAGGATGTGGCTGTGAGTTTGTCTTGCCTAGAGTATTTTGGCTCCTCATGAAGATGTTGAGCACATTCCTGTGGTAGTGGCAGCATTGCTGTTGTGAGGTCCCATCCAGTGGAGTGTGACTCATAGAGCCCCTATGTACAACGGACAAAACACTCCCTGACCCTGCACTAGGTCAGTGCTTCTCTGTTCTTCATAGGATTTTCAATGGCAGATTGTTTCAGGAATGGGCTGCCAGGTCCTTCTCCCTAGCCTGCAGCATCTGGTATTCCCAGGTGGTCTCCCATCCAAGGACTAACCAGGTAGGCCAAGCTTCTGAGATTAGGTGAGATCAGATGCCAGGGTGGTGGGGTACAGTACAAAAAACTCCTGACAAAAAGGACCCCAGATGTAAGCTGATCATAGCATTATGATCTTTTTACCTCCCCACTCTGCTGTTCTCAGCATCACCTTCCTCCACGTTCTCTCTGTCTTCCCACCCTGTAATTCTCAGCATTAATTGCATCCTAGGCCTAGATTCTTCTCACTGTGGAAAATGCCTGCCAGTGGCGCCTGGTATTCTGTGCTTTCCTGTTTGCATTCATCACAACCAAGAGCAAGCCACTCATGGCTTTCCTTCAGCCTGATTGGGCTACTGTAAGTCACATCTGTGCACCAATAACAGAAGCCAGGGATTATTTAAAGATTGGTGTGGAGTTCTACAGAGTCAACAAAAGGGGGCACCACTCCTTAGGGGGACTTGATAAATGTACAGGGAAATTTTTGTTGTCATGATGATTAGCTAAGTGACAGGCCTTTTGTAGGCTGGGGACTGAGTGACAGGTATGGATGCTTTCCCGCTGGGGAGGTGGTGTAGTACACCGAGGGGCTGCATCTTTAGGGCTAAGCTGACTGGACTCCAGCTTTCTGGTTCTCATTCAATCATTTGTTCTTTGAGGTTGGGAAAATTGTACAGTCTCTAAAAATTTCATCTGAAAGGGAGTAAAAGAGTATGTTGTTGTTGTGTTAGGTGCCATCGAGTCGGTGTCTGACTCATAGCAACCCTATGTACAACAGGCGAAACACTATTGTCAGTGCTTCCTGCTAATCATAGGGTTTTCAATGGCTGATTGATTTTTGGTTGCCTGGTTCATCTCCCAAGCCTACAGCACCTGGTGTTCCCAGGTGGTCTCCCATCCAAGTACTAACCAGGCCCAACCCTGCTTAGCTTCCAAGATCTGACGTCACAGGGCTACCGCTGCAGACTTGGTGAGTATGTTGTTGTTGTTGTTAGGTGCTGTGGAGTTGGTATCCGACTCATAGCGACCCTCATAGGGTTTTCAATGGCTGACCGTTTGGGGATTGCCTTGGGAGTGGATTGCCAGGCCCTTCTCCCATTTTTGCAGTGCTGGGAATTGAACTCGGGACCTCAGAGACTGCAGCACAGTGCTCTACCAACTGAGCTAAATCCCAGCCCTTGGTGAGTATACAATGATGTAAATAAAACTCATAAGAGGGCCTGGTACTAAACAAGTACTGGCTTGGTTTTGCTTGCCAGAGAAACCAAGTTGGAGACAAGGACTTGGGGGCAGGTTGTTTATTTGGGAGGTGATCTTAGGGACAGTGGAAAGAGTGACCCAACAAAAGGAAGAAAAATCAGTATTAGGGAGCGCTATGGAGATCCTTGCTATAGGAATACCTCTTAGAATTGTCCATCCCAAGAGTGGGAGGCAGAAGAATTTACCCAGCAGCACTAGATTCTGGTTGGTGCAGAATTGTCCCAGGAGTCTTAACCCCATGCACTTCCTGGATGCCACAGCTTTGGAGAAGGCCTTGGGGCAGAAGTATGCACCCAAGGGAGTCAGCCTGAAGTCTGCACTCCACAGGAGTGTCTAGTGCAGCTGAAAAGAGGAGTGGGTCAGAGCGTGTGAAGTGGAGGTTTGCCAAGCATCTGTTAAAAGTGCTTAATATACTTTATCTATTGTTATTAGATTAGATTACTTAACTCTGTACTTTATTGTACATGAGAATCACCTAGGGATCTTGTTAAAATGCAGATTTTGGTTCAATAGGTTTGGGGTGGGCCAGAGTTCTACATTTTAACAAGCTCCCATGTGATGCAAATACTAACAGCAAAGATTTATTTAACTGATGCTCATTTATCAAGCATCTGCTAAATCTGAGTTACCACGTTAGATACTGGTGAAAAATTTTGTGGTAGGCTAAATAATTGTCTCACAAAGATATCCACCTCCCAATCCCCAGTCCTTGAATATGTTACTGTGCACAGTAAAATGAATGTTTCAGAGGGGACTAAGATGAGGCTCTTGAGATGGGCTAATTATCTTGGATTATCAGTGTAGGCATATAATCATAAGGATATATATGAAGGAAGCAGGAAGCTAGTGTGGACATGCCATGGTGCTAGTTTTGAAGATGGAAGAGGTGCCAGGAGACAAGAAATGTAGGTAGTCTTTAGAATCCTAAAAGTCAAGGGAACATTCTCCTCAAGAGCCTCCAAAGGAATGTAGCCCTGCCAACACAGTTTAGACTTTTGTCTTTTAAAATTGTAAGGTAATAGATTGTGTGATTTTTAACCCACTCAATTTGTGGTATGCTGTCTGAGCAACCATAGGAACTAATACAAATGTGAACGAAATGAGGTCTAGATCTCTAAGGATAGCATAGGGTACACTATGATAACAAACAATCCTCAAATCTCCACTGCTTAAACTAAGAATAACTTGTTTATTGCTCACAGTACGTTTTAACCAAGGATTGCCTGAGGTCTCTGTCAGTTTAGGGCCCAGGTTGATGGAACTGCCACCATCTGGGACATTCAAGTCCTACTTCAACTGACTCTGCATATGTATCCTTAAGGGGACTAGCAAGCACGATTCTTCAATGTGTCCAGAAGGCAGAGAACTAGAAATATTGTTTGAGTCTATATCTGGTGTGGGTGAGTAAGCTCCTATTATGTATGTATAAGAAACCTCAAGTGTGTGTGTGTGTGTGTGTGTGTGTGTGTGTGTGTGTGTGTGTGTGTGTGTACTATAAACTCTGGATAAAATGTAAAAAAACAAATCGGATAAAAACTTGGAAAAAATACAAGAACCACCTAACGGAGGCTACTAAAGAGTGAATAAAAGCAAATAGTGGAAGGGAGTTGACATTTTGAAGAAGGGAATGACATGATGAGAGATTCCTGGGTAGGAAAAGATGGGAAATATTAGTCAAAGAATCAAACTTTCACTTATAATATGAACAAGTTCTGGGTATCTATGGTACAGCATGGCTGGTGATAGATGTGTTAATTAACCTGGGTGTGGTAATTATTATACAGTGTATCTTGTTATTATTGTTAAGTGCCATTGAGTTAGGTCCAATTGATAGCAACCCTA
Organism: Pedetes capensis; assembly: GCA_007922755.1. Lineage (NCBI taxonomy): Eukaryota > Metazoa > Chordata > Mammalia > Rodentia > Pedetidae > Pedetes > Pedetes capensis. The sequence continues at coordinate 12,323 of VMDO01009522.1, read as the reverse complement.
TGTACAACAGAACAAAACACTCCTCGACTCTGTGCCAAGCACATAATCTTTTCTTTAAGTCCATTGTAAGTAATTGTGTCACTGTGTCAATCCATCTACTTGAGAGTCTTCCTTTTGTTGTTGTTGACCTGCCACTTTCCCAAACGTGATGTCCTTATCTATGGATTGGTCTTTCGTGACAATATGTCCAAAATATGTCAGACACAGTCTAGTCATCCTTGCTTCCAAGAAGCATTCTGGTTGCACTTTTTCTACGACAGATCTGTTGCTTCTTTTGGCAGTCCATGGTATATTCAGTATTCATCTCCAGCACTATAATTCAAAAGCATCAATTCTTCTCCTGTCTCCCTTATTCAACGTCCAGCTTTCACAACCATATGATGTGACTGAAAATACCATGGCATGAGTTAGGCGCACCTTCTTCTTCAGTGTGACATCTTTATTTTTCAACACTTCAAAGAAGTCTTTTGCAACAGCTTTTTCCAATATGATACATCTTTTGATTTCTTGACTACTGCTTCTGGGGGTGTTGATTATAGAACCAAGTAAAGCAAAATCTTGGACAACCTCCATCTTTTCTCCATTTATCATGAAGTTGCTTACTGACCTAGCTGAAAAGATTTTTGTTTTCTTGATGTTGAGGCACAATCCATACTGAAGGCTGTGTTCTTTGATTTTCATCAGTAAATGCTTCAAATCCTCTTCAGTTTCAGCAAGCAAAGTTGTGTCTGCATAATACAGGTTGTTAATACCACATTCTTTTTCATAAAGTACAGCTTCTCAGATTATTTGCTCAAAATAGAGATCAAAGAGGTATAGTGAAAGGATACAACCCTGAAGCACACCTTTCTTGTTAAACCAGGCAATATTTCCTTGTTCTGTTTATATGACTGCCATGTATAGGTTCCTCATGAGTACAATTAAGTGTTCTGGTATTCCCATTCTTCACAATGTTATCCATAATTTGTTGTGATCCACACAAATGCCTTTGCATAGTCAATAAAACATAGATATCTTTTTGGTGGTATTCTCAGCTTTCAGCTAATATCCATCTGATGTCAGCAGTGATGTTCCTGGTTCCATACCCTCTTCTAAATCTGGCTTGATTTTCTGGCAGTACCCTGTGTGTACACTGCTGCAATCACTTTTGAATGATCTTTAGCAAAATTTTACTTGCATGAGATATTAATAATATTGTTCAATAATTTCCACATTCAGTTGGATCGCCTTTCTTGGGAATAGGCACAAATATGGATCTTTTCCAGTCAGTTGGCCAGGTAGCTGTTTTCCAAATCTCTTAGTATAAACAAGCACCTCTAGTGCTCCATCTGTTTGTTGAAGTATTTTGATTGGTATTTCATCAATTCCTGGAGCTTTGTGTTTTGCCAATTCCTTCAAGGCAGATTCCACTTCATCCTTCAATACTACTGATTATTGATCATATTCAATCTCTTGAAATGGTTGTTCATCTACCAGTTCTTTTTGGTAAAATGACTCTGTGTATATGTACATCAAATGAACACATCATGCACTCAGAATAACAATAATTTTGATGTGTCAATCATATACTGTAAAAATTTAGGGGTTAGGGATGTAGCTTAGTGGTAGACTGCTTGTTTAGCATGTGTGAGGCCATGGGCTTGATCTTCAGTATTGCAACAAACAAAAAAAGAAACAAACAAATAAATAGTAAAATTTAAAAAGGTAAAAATTTAAAAAGGGATATTTTCCTGTTATTACAGCTTTAACACTGAATGTCAGTCCCAGACAGTACTATTTTAAATGACTTAAATGTTGCTAAAATGTATATATGCTAGCCACATATATGCCTATAATATATAGCCACATATATACCTGTAATCTCAGCAATTTGGGAGGTGGAGGCAGGAGGATCACAAGTTCAAGGCCAGAGGCAGCCTGCATAACTTAGTGAGATCTTACTTTTTTTTTTTTTTTTTTTTTTGCAGTACTGGGGGTTGAACCTAGGGCCTCGCGCTTGCATGCTCTGCAAGTGCTGGACCACTGAGCTGCTCCTTCAGCCCCTTTTTTTTTTTTTTTTACTTTTTTTTTTTTTTTTGAGACAGGGTCTTGCTAAGTTATGTAGACTGCCTCTGATCTGGAACTTGCAATCCTCCTGCCTCTGCCTCCTGAGCTGCTGGGAGTATAGGCATGCACCACTGTGCCTAGCTACTTAGTGAGATCTTAAGATAAAAAATAAGAAAGGGGGTTGGGGATGCAATTCAGTGGTAGAGTGCTTATATAAGGCCCTGGGTTCAACCCCTCAGTACTACAAAAAAAAAAAAGTGTGTATGTTTACATATACCCTTATTGGCTTGTAGTGCCAGATATGGGGCACCCTTAGCTTCTGTAAAGGAAAAAATTCCAGAAAAGGGAGAGTTAGAGAAGAGGAACCAAGTGGTGATGGATGTGTTTTTCACAATGCCTAGAATATATTCCAAATTTACTTAACATATAAAGAAACACAAAAGTATGGCCCACTCTCATTAGAAAAGACAATCAATGGAGAAGCTCTCCATGACCAGATACTAGGTATTGAAAATGTAGATTTTAAAGCAACTGCTATAATTATGCTTGCCTGCAGCCGTAGCTCTGTGGCATCCGATCCCGTCAGATCTCGGAAGCTAAGCAGGGTCCGGCCTGGTTAGTACCTGGATGGGAGACCGCCTGGGAACACCAGAAGCTGTAGGCTTGGGAGAAGGACCTGGCAAACCCCTCCCAAAAATCAATCTGCCATTGAAAACCCTATGAACAGCAGAGAAGCACTGACAATAGTGTTTCCCCTGTTGTACAGAGGGTCGCTATGAGTCGGATACCGACTCGACAGCACCTAATAACAACAACAACATAATTATGCTTATGGATGGAAAGAAGAACATGCTTATAGTGAATGGACAGGAAACCTTAGCAGAGAAATAGAAACTTTTAAAAAGCCACAGGGAAATTCTAGAATTTGAAAACATATCTGAAATAAAGTATTATAGTGTAGGCTTAATAGCAGATGGAGGTGACAATGAAAAGAATCTGAATCTGTGAACTTGAGGATAGATTAGTAGTAAACAGCCAATCAGAGAATCAAAGAAAAAAATGTTGCAGGAAAAGTAAAAAGAGCCTTGGGAACCTGGGAGACAGTATCAGGAAACCTAACATAATGTAATTAGAGCATCAGAAGGAGAAAAGAAAGAGAATGGGACAGTGGTACATTTGGAGAAACACAGTAGTCCTGTCTTATACCCAGCTTCACACTTTGAGGTTTCAGTTACTATCAGCTGCAGGTAAGGAGAAGAAAGTTCAATATAATACAATAAGATTTTGGTTTTTTGTTCTGAGACAGGGTCTTGCTATGTAGCCGAGGTTGGCCTCAAATTTAAATTAGCCTCCTGTGTGCTGGGATTAGAGGCATGTGCCACCACATCCAGCTCAGTACAATAAAGTATTTTGAGGGATAGGGAAAAAGAGAGGAGAGAGAGTGAGAGAGCACATAACTTTTATTATAGTATATCCTTATATTGTTCCCTTTTCTTTCTCTTTTCTCTTTTCTTTTCTTTCCTCTCTCTCTCTCTCTCTCTCTCTCTCTCTCTCTCTCTCTCTCTCTCTTTCTTTCTTTCTCTTTTTTTTGTAGTTCTAGGGATCAAACCAAGAGTTGTATACATGCTATCCAAGTGCTTTACCACTGAGCTATATCCATAGCCCCATAAATGTTCTAGCTTATTATTAGTTATTGATGTTAATCTCTTAGTGGGTCTAACTTATGAATTAAACCTTACCATAGGGGTGTGTGTGTGTGTGTGTGTGTGTGTGTGTGTGTGTAGGAAAAAACCGCATATATAAGATTCAGTGCTATCTGTGGTTTCAGACATTCACTAGAGTTCTTGGACCACATCCCCTGAGGATAAAGAGGGCACAACTGTTATATGGAGCTGGGGTTTGGCTCAGTTGCTAGAGCTCTGCGCTGTGCTCTCTGAGGCCAGGGTTCGATCTCCAGCACCACAAAAATGGGAGAAGGGCATGGCAACCCACTCCCCCACAAAACAATTCTAAACCAGTTAGTCATTGAAAACCCTATGAGGGTTGCTCTGAGTCTACTTGACAGCACCTAACAACAACAATAACAACTGTCATATGAAATATAAATTGATGGATTCAAACCAGGCACAGTGTGCATGCTTGTAATCCCAGCACTCAGGAGGCTGAGGTAGGAGGATTTACATGAGTTTGGGGACAGCTTGGCCAACATAGCAAGTTCCAGGTCAGCCTGGGCTACACAGTGAGACCCTGACTCAAGCAAAATAAGACAAATGACAGCAATTGACAGATTCAAAATGCTCAGTGAAAAAATAAAGAAAAAAAGAAAACAAACAAAAGTCTCTGAAAAACCAAACCAATACCAAAAGCAAAACAAAAACACCTCATGAACCCTAAACAGGATTAATACAAAGAAAATCACACTAGGCACATCACAGCCAAACTCCAGAAATGTGAAGATAAAGGGAAAGTTTTAAAGCTGCCAGAGCAGTAGTCACCCTGTATTCAGAGGAACAATGATCTGAATAGCACTGACTTCTCATCAGAAGCAATGGATGGCATCTTACAGTATGGAAAGAAAAACTTCCTGTCAACCAGGACTCTTATATCAAGTGAAAATATCCTTCAAGGACGAGGGTAAAATAAAGATAATTTCAAATTAAAGAAAAACAAGAGAATTAGCCACCAGCAGATCTATACAAGATGAAAGAAGATGAAACCTGAGGGAGAATGGGATGTATAGGAAGGAATGAAGAACCACAGAAATGTTAACTATATGGGTAAATGTTGTTGTTGTTAGGTGCCATCAAGTCGGTATCCGACTCACAGCGACCCTGCGTACAACAGGCGAAACACTATTGTCGGTGCTTCTCTGCTGTTCATAGGGTTTTCAATGACAGAGTGATTTTTGGGAGTGGGTTGCCGGGTCCGTCTCCCAAGCCTACAGCACTTGGTGTTCCTAGGTGGTCTTCCATCCAAGTACTAACCAGGCCTGACCCTGCTTAGCTTCCGAGATCTGACAGGATCAGATGCCACAGGGCTACGGCTGCAGGCATCATGGGTAAATACAAGAGGCTTTTAAAATTATTTTTTTTATGTGGTACTGAGGGTTGAACCCAGGGCCTCGAGCTTGCATGCTTTGCAAGTGCTGAACCACTGAGTTCCACCCCCTCCCCAGCCCATTTTTTTGGTTTTTGAGACGGGTTCTCACTAGATCACGCAGACTGCCTCTGGTCTCGAACTTGTGATCCTTCTGCCTCTGCCTCTCAAGCCGTTGAAACCATTTCTTTAAAGTACATATTAAGTATTTATTTATTTGTTTGTTTGCCATACTAGGGTATTGAAACCAGGGCCTTGTGCATATTAGGCAAGCACTGTACCACTGAACTGTACTTTTTTTTTTTTTTTGCGGTAGTTGGGGTTGAACCCAGGGCCTTGCACCTGCATGCTTTGATGAGCTGCACCCCCAGCCCTTTTTTTTTTTTTTTTTTTTTTTTTTTTTTTTTTTTTTTTTTTACTTTCTTGAGACAGGGGCTCTCTAAGTTACACAGACTGCCTCTGGTCTCGAACTTGCGATCCTCCCACTCCGTCTCCCGAGCTGCTGTGAACTGTACTTCTAGTCCATTTTTTTGTTTTTGTTTTGAGACAGGGTCTCACTCAGTTTCATAGGTTGCCTCTGACCTTGAACTTGTGATCTTCCTGGTTCAGTCTCCCAAGTGCAGGGATTATAGGCATGTACTTCCATGCCTGACATATATTATGTATTTAAAGCAGGGCTTCAAACTCGTGAAAAATTGGGTTCAGGCTCACATATGGGTTCTATGGGTTAAAATTTAGAGGGTTTGGGCTCCATTCAGGTTCAGGTTAAATTCTGTATGTGGACAGCAGGGCTCCAAACTAAACCTGCATCTGAACCCTGAATCCATTCCAGTTCAAGCATTTTTAAAAAAATTTCTGAGCCCAAACATGAACCCAAACCTGAACCAAACCCAGTGAAAAATTGGGTTCAGGTTCAGTTTTAATGGGTTGTTTTTTTTTTTTTTTAAATATCATTAGTTACTTAAAAATTGAAAAGAACCAGAAAAGTTTTATTCATCTATCTACAAATAGGATTAAAATTTTAAACCTAAAATTTTAAACCTAACCAGAATTCCCTAAATTTTAACATACTACACCCAAACCTAAATTCGGGTTTTCACCAGTTTGAAGCCCCGATTTGAAGCCAAAATTATAACATTATCTTGTGGTATTCATAATAATGTAAATGTACTCTATCTGGCAATTATAGCATAAAGGACAAGGTAGATAGAATTATACTGTTACAAGTTTTCTAAATTTTATGAGTGGCATAACATTTACTCCAAATAGAAATATTTGATGTAGAGCAAATAAATGACTACCATGGTATAGCTTCCAAAGAGGTCACTGCATGGTGAGATTTGCAGATAATTATAACACCATGCAGTATGTGCTAGAAATAAGGTCACAAAAAGATTTTGGGATTCAAGGAACCAGGGCCAGGTAGGCATCATAGCAGAAGTTGTATTTGAACTGGGCTGTGAAGGGTGACTAGAAGGTGAGAAGGAGAAGAAAGGCCTCTTGCATATGGCAAACAGCATGAGGAAAGATAGAAGAATGAGACTGTGCCACATGTGTTAGGGCACCAGAAGTCATTGAATTTGACCTCTGGGCGTGGCAGGAACTCCAAACCTACTGAGATGGGCCTTGAATTTGTGCCTTTGTGCTGCTATAGCAAATGATCACAGATAAGATAATTTATAAACAACAGACATTTATCATGTATTCTTGAATCTAATCTGCACCCTTTCAACAGGTTTAGAGGGCAACAAAATCAGATGTGGATTGGAATAGCGTGCAGATTGGGTTTACATGATACTAAACCACATCTGGTTTTGTAGCCCACTGAAACGGTGCAAAGGGTGCAGATTAGATTCAGGAGTGTATGACCTTTTCTTTTCTCTCCTTTTCTTCTTTCTTTCTTCTTTCTTTCTCTCCTTCTCTCCTTTCCTTCCTTCCTTCTTTCTTTCATTCTTTCATTCTTTCTTTCTTTCTTTCTTTCCTTCCCTCCCTTCCTTCCTTCCCTTCTCTCTCTCTCTCTCTCTTTCCTTCCTTCCTTCCTTCCTTCCTTCCTTCCTTCCTTCCTTCTTTCTTTCTTTCTCTCTTCCTAAGACAGAGTCTAACTATCTAGCCTAGGCTGACCTCAAACTTGTGATCTTTTTGTTGTAGCTTCCCAAGTGCTGGGATTATAGGCCCATGCCAACATACTCAGCTTTTCTCACAGTTCTTGAGGCTGGGAAGTTGAGGATCAAGGAGAGGGCATGATCAATATCTGGTGAAGGCCCCAATCACTGCTTCTAAGAGGGTGCTTTGAATGCTTTGTTCTCATATGGCTAAATGAATGAAAGGATAAAAAATGATGAACTCACTCCCAAGTTCTTCTATGAGTGTCCTAATCCCACCCATAAGCCTGCAGATGTACCAGTGTGGCGATCCCATCAGATCTCAGAAGCTAAGCAGGAGTGGGCCCAGTTAGTACTTGGATGGGAACACCAGGTGCTGGACGCTTGGGAGGAGGCCCCAGCAACCCACTCCCCCCCCAAAACAATCTGCCATTAAAAACCCTATGAATAGCAGAGAAGCTCTAACAATAGTGTTTCGCCTGTGATATGTGGGGTTGCTACGAGTCAGACACAGACTTGACGGCACCTAACAACAATCCCATCCATAAGGACTCACTCTCATGCTTGAATCTCTTCTTAAGGGTTCCACCTCTTAAAACTATCACATTGGCAGTTAAGTCTCAACATGTGAGTTTTAGAGGACACGTTCAAACCACAGCAGGCCTCAGATAGCAAGATCTCTGGGGAGAATTAATTGAGGAACAGCCTGGTGGTCAGAAACTAACTGGGAAATAATTACAAAAACCCTCATTCAGGATGATGAGAACCTGAATGAAGACCGTGGTCGTGGGACCAGGGGTGAGCGGATGATGGAGAGATGGTTGGCAAGCAATGTTAGCGGGGCTTGGTAAGGGATTGAATGTTGGGAGGAATCCAGAATAAGCCTCAGGCTCCTGAATACGGGAGCCATTAACTAAGAAAAAATAAATGAAAGAAGTTAAAAACTTGTAAGAAGAAGATCATTGATAAAATACAAGAGGAAACAGAATCTCAAGAACTGAGGAAAGAAAAAGAAACCCATGTTTTCTTTTGGAGCAAAAAGAAGGAGGTGAATGTGGCTGAAAACTCAAGAGAAATATGGAGGTGGAGAAGAGAAAAACCCTAAAGCTTCGTGCTTGGTGACATCTGTTCTCTTCATGAAGTAGGAGCACATAGCTGTTGTCAGTAAGGTAGCAGGGAACATAGCAGAGAGCCAGAGGAGTGTGGCAAGGGTTTGGAGTGCTGTTGTAGAATGAACTGCCTTATTTATATCTACGTGTCTAACAACAACAACAAGCACTGTGCCTTGCACATGGCAGGCTCTTTCTGTTCAAAGACTGATTTGAACTCCATAAGGGTATAATCACCCCTTATATCCCTGAGGTCTTGGTTCCAGGACCCTCTGCAGAGACCCAGATCTGCAGATGCTCAAGTCTCTTATATAAAATGGCATAGTGCTGGGCGCCGTGTTGCACACCTATAATCCCAGCTACATGAGAGGCTGAGGCAGGAGGATTGTGAGTTCATGGCCAGAGGCAGCCTGAGCAATAAATTGAGACCCTGTCTCAAAAAAAGTTTACAAGGGACTGAGAGTGCTCCTCAGTGGTACAACACTTGTCTAGCATGCATGAGGTCCTGGGTTCAACACCCCAGTACCACAAAAGAAAAAAAGCATAGTATTTGCATATAACCCATACACACCCTTTCAAATACTTTAAGTCATCTCCAGATTGCTTATAATACCAAACATACCAAATATGTAAATGCTATTATTTGTTGGATTGTATTGTTTAGGGAATAATAATAAGAAACACAGCCTGTATGTGTTCAGTGCTGACACTTTTTTTCTCCACTATTTTTGATCTGCAAGTGGTTGGATGCAAGGATGTGGAACATGTGGATACAGAGGGCTGACTGCATTGTTAAACATGAGGGTTGTTAAGCTGCAACAGCTGTCTTACCTGAGACAGAAAACCGCATTTTGTTGTTGTGGTGGTTAGGTGCTGTGGAGTCGTGTCAGTGTCTGACTCATAGCAGCCCTCGTAGGGTTTTCAATGGCTGATTGTTTGGGGATTGCCTCAGGAGTGGATTGCCATGTCCTTCTCCCATTTTTGTAGTGCTAGGAATCGAACCTGGGACCTCAGAGACTGTAGAGTGGTGCTCTACCAACTGAGCTAAATCCCAGTCCAACTGCATTTTTGGTGCTTCTTAATGACTTTACTTCCTGTTACAAAATGAATTCATTTTCATTGTAGAAGAATTTTAAAATACAGTTGTTGTTGTTAGGTATCATCAAGTTGGATCTGACTCATAGCCACCCTAAGTACAACAGAACTAAACACTATCCAACACTGTGCCAAGCACATGATCTTTTTATGTTTGAGCCCATTGTTGCAGACATTATGTTTCTTCTCATTTTGAGTCATTCCACATCAGCAAAATGAGGTCCCAAAGGCTTTACTGCATTCCCATCATTAAGGTCAACTCCACTTTGAGGAGGCAACTCTTCTCCGGTTGTTTCTTGAATGCCTTCCAGCCTAGCGGGCTCATTTTCCCAGCACTATATTTGACAGTGCTTCTCTGTTAGTCACAGGGTTTTCAATGTCTGACTGTTTTGGGAGTGGGCTTCCAGGTCCTTCTCCCTAATGTATCTTAGTCTGGAAGCTGAGCTGAAACCTGTCCATCGGGGGTGGCCCTGCTGGTATCTGAAATACCAGTGGCATCGCTTTTAGCATCACAGCCACACGTAAGCCCCACAGCATGACAAGCTGACAGACACATGGGGGTTAAAATACAGAGAAAAGTGAAAATAAATAGAAACCAATTGCATCCCTCAAGCTAGAGCAGAGAAGTAACCACATCTGACATTTTAGTACATACTGGTTTTGTTCTTTTTATTCACATACAGACATTCTTTAAAAATAAACGTGAGATCAGGCTTTATGTGTTTGTAACAATCTTTTTTTTTTTTTTTTTTTTTTTTTTTGCGGTACTGGGGGTTGAACCCAGGTCTTCACACTTGCATGCTTTGCAAGTGCTATACCACTTAGCTGCAGCCCCCAGCCCTATGAATGTCTCCTGCATTATTTTGCATTCTTATAACTTAATATTTAAAAATAATATATCTTTATGAGAAGTAAACATTCATATGGTTCAAAATTTAGAGTATAAAAGGATAAGTAATGTAAAGTCTCCTTTCAACCCTTTTTCTTGGCTGTCTAGCCAGGAACAACTAGATACTGTATTTTTTGTTTTTTAAATCCTTCCCAGGATATTTGATGTATATCTAAGCAAATATATCTTCCCCACGTTTATACTAAATGGTTACTTTTATAACAGTATTCTGCATCATATCTTAATGATACATGCATCATAATAATAAATCTTGAAAGTTACTCCATTAAGGTCAACTGTGTATTAATCTTCAGTATATATAAGGACTGTCATAGAACTCCCATATAAATGTATATTAATTTATTTAACAAACTCCCTTCTGCCCAGAATTTATATTACTCTGAGTCTTTTGGAATTTCAAAAAATAGTAAGACAAATAACCTTTTGCACGGGGGCAATGCACCTGTAAGATAGAGTTCTTGAAGGCTAATTGCTGGGTTAGCCTGCGGCTGTACCACTGTAGCATCCAATCCTGTCAGATCTTGGAGGATGGGAGACCTCCTGCGAACACCAGGTGCTGTAGGCTTGGGAGAAGGACCTAGCAACCCATTCCTAAAAAACAATCAGCCATTGAAAACCCTATGAATAGCAGAGAAACACTAACAATACTGTTTTGCCTGTTGTACGTAGGCTCGCTATGAGTTGGACACTGACATGAGGGCACCTAACAACAATAACAAGTGCTGGGTTAAAAGGCACTTGCATTAGTAATTTTGATAGATGTCAAATTGCTCCCTCTTACAATTTGTATCAGTTTATATATATATATATAAACTGATTTGTGTTTGTGAGATGCTACTTTTTCTTTGTTTTTTTTTTTCTTTTTTATTAGTGTATATTTATTGTATAGAAATGATGGGGTTTTCTGGATATGGTGGTGCATACCTATAATCCCAGTGATTCAGGAGATGAAGACAGGAGGATTGCAAGGCCAGAGGCAACCTGCATAACTCAGCCAGATCTTGTCTCAAAATTAAAAGTAAAAAATAGGCTGGTGCTGCAGCTCAGTGGTAGAGCACTTGCAAAGTATGTTTGAGACCCTGGGTTCAATCCTCCACTACCGCAAAAAAAAAAAAAAAAAAAAAAAAAAGGATTTCATTGTGAGATTTTTATATATGCAAACAATGTATACGTACTTTGATCATATTCACCTCCTAGTACTCTCTCTTTTCCCCTGTGCCCCCAAGTTTGTATCAGTTTGTATTCTTACTAGAAAATGGATAATAGTGTCTGTTTGCCTACCCTCATAAGTATTTAAAAGTGTCACTTATTTTTGCCAATATGATTGATAAATACACACACACACACACACACACACACACACACATATATCTCAGGACTGGAGGTTGAACCCAGAGCCTCATGCATACTAGGCAAGGGCTCTACCACTGGGCTGCACCCTTAGCCACCTTTTTAATTTTGAGATGGTGTCTTTCTAGATTGCTCAGGCCTCAAACTGGCAATCCTCCTGAGTTGCTGGGATTATAGGCTTGTGCCATAGCACCTGACTCATTATTTCTTCTTTTATCCATTTCCTTTGCCCATTTTCTTTAGATTGTAGGCTTTGCCTCTGTAGAGTCTCTGTGTATTTGGGTATTAGTGTTTTATGATATGAGTCACAAATATCCTTCCTTCTTCTCCTCCTCCCCCTCCTCCCCTTCCCCCTTTCCCCTCTCCCCCTCCCCTTCTTCTTCTTCCCCTCTCTCCCTTTCTCTTCTCTTCTCTTTTCTCTCTCTCTTTCCTTCTTTCTTTCTCTCTCTCTCTCTCTCTCTCTTTCTTTCTTTCTTTCTTTCTTTCTTTCTTTCTTTCTTTCTTTCTTCTTTTGGAGGCAGGATCTCACTGTGTAGCCCTGGCTGGCCTAGAACTCTCTGTGTAGATCAGGCTGGACTTGAACTTGCATAATTCCTCCTGCTTCAGCCTCCTAAG